>DWEL01000310.1:0-10080 GCA_018245955.1 Myscelus nobilis
TTGCCGTTGTCGCAATATTTTCTATTGCTGCTCCTCTCCTATTCATCTTAGCGTGATGTTATATAGCCTATAGCCTTTCTCGATAAATGAGCTATTTAACACTGAAAGTTTTTTTTCAATCAGACCTATATTTCTTGAGATTAGCGCGTTCAAATAAACTCTTCAGCTTTATATTATTAGTATAGAAGTATAGATTTGACACGTTATCAGTATTGTGACAGTTGAATAAAATAGGAAAGATTAACATTATGCGTATGACAAATGCCTGACTGAAATTATGTGTCGATATTTTTATTTTGTTATTTGAGTTTTGAATTTGTTAAGTGACGAACAAAAAAATGAGTTACTCATAATTAAACCTTCGATATTGTTAGACCGTTTGGAGGAAAAAATATACATTTATAAAAATAGCCCGATTAGGTTAGGTTACAAATATTATCATCCGAGTGTCGCTCGGTAGCTAGTGTGTTTTTTTGACAAGAATGCTTTTGTAACAAATTATTTAAAATACAAAACGCGTAAACGTAATTTATGCATTCATTACAGATATCCATCGGGGTCGCTACGTTTTCGATTACAATTGGGGTAAAAAAGCAAGATTGTATTCACGTACAAAAAGGATTTCGAGTTTTATATAAGGCAAATTTGGTTATCGTGCCATCAAAATCTTCATATGAAATCATATGAAAAAGTATTACAATGTTTTTATGTAGTAAAATGTTATGGAGATTTTAAATGACACTATAGAATTCGATCGGCAGTTACTGAGATATTTATTGTTATTAAAAGTTAAAACTATATATGTAGTTTGTTTGAAATGTACAATTTAAATAAGGAATGTCGTATTTCATATACCACCGTATTTTGTTTCTCGACAGTTCTGCTTCTGTTAAAAGTAATCCCTAAGTAGTATCAATAAGTGTAACTGTTAATGATCAATGATAATAATTCGTAAAACAATGGTTCTATTATAAAAAGAGTAAATGTAAAATAATAGAATAAAATAAGATATAATCTAATCTATGTATATAATCTAATCTATTTAACAACCTTGAACAATCCGCAAGCAAAATTTATGATAGTATATATAACATCACTCATGAAAAGTATTACATTTTATAGCACTGGACTTTGACTAAATTTATTGGTGATATTGAGTACCTAAAATTGTACGATTAGAACATAATTAGCGGTATGGGCTAGGTACGTTATTTCATTTTATAATAGGACGAGGTTATTAATTACAAAATAATGTCGTTACAAGGTAAATCGTGACTATTCTTATCGCTCATTCCAGTTCAATAAGCTACAGTTACCTACAATAGGCGGCTATAAATCAAACCTAGCGTCGTGTCAGCTTTCTGGCCAGAAATCAATGTTCCGAGGTAATAAGAGGCCTTTTCAATCATTAGCTACTCTTAATAGAAGTTTAAAGAGAATTAGAACAGTAAAACATGCTTCGTTTCTAAATATTAAATCCTTCTTTTATGTTTGCTTAGGATTTTTTCAGTTTAGAAGTTATTCCAAGTAATAAGAGATTTTTTAAAGGTATTATTAAATATGCACTACAAAAGGTTATAGTAAATTATTATCTATTGTAAATGCCTAATTTATATACATTTAAAAAAATGTGGAACCTTCTTTGACGAATAAATTATGGAAATCGGAACTAGTCGATTGATAAGATTAAGCGTGTATCATATGTATCAAGTTATATATTATCGTATATTTATCCGTAAACATGTTATCAATAAACATACTATTATTTAATAATATTATGGCCTGCGTCACTGAGTTCAAAGGTTAGAACGAGACGACTGTTTAGGTACGGTCATTTGCTTTTCTCCACAAAGCGTACCGTTCTGTTCACCTGACGATAAAATCCGAAATGTGGTGGAATTTTCTGCAGATATTCATAAAATCAGCTAATATTTTGTAATGCATATTATGCGACTATATTTTCTGCACTTCCAAAGACTTATATGAAGTTTTAAATTATATACATACAAACGATTTTTCCAACCGTTATCAAATAAGAAAATTAATTAAAATTAATTATTTCATAGTACACAAAAAAGTTCTAGCCCAATTCATGACTGCCTAATTAATGATAAATGTAGGTATATATATCTCTTTACTTACAACCTTCAAACATTCGTAATGTTACGCAGTGAGGAAAATGAAAGACATTACCCCAGAAAAAATGTTTAAAAAATGTTATATTACGGTAACTGTACCGTAAAATTTGTTACGAATCCATTCATCTGGGATATAATGTTTTTCATATTTTGTTCTTTCATAGAGGGTAGAATATAAGCAGTTAGGGTTATAAAAGCCGATTAAAATCGGCACGTTTCATGGTGAGACTCTTCACTGACCCTGTTTGATCAACTCTGACCCTTGTGTTTAATTTACTTGGAAAGAGGACGGACATTATTTCATTCTTAATTATAAACTCCTCGATGATACCGTGGTTATGAGAGAATTTTTCCACTGCAAAAGTATCCCGTATCTGGACTCTGATTTATTATTTATTTATTTATTATCACAACATTTTATTGCATCATTACAATCGGTTTATTAGCATTTCGTAATGAGAGAACGAGGAAGCAGACAGAAATATGAAATTTTTCGTTTTCGCGTACAGAGTAACATAATGTAGGCAATTCTTATTTAAAATCATACCATACTTATTATTACCCAATATTTATGTAGATTTATTGGTATAAAAGTATAACAATTCGAATACAACCTTTTAAAATTTGCTTTTTTTATAAAATAAACAATGAGCGTGTATAGTTTTGATCGTTCATAGTGCTTTTCTGATTAAAAAATATTTTCTATAGACGTTTGTTTAAATTATAGTAAGTGGATGTTAATTCAAATTATAGTTACCTAATAGTTAATATAAATTATAGATGTTAAAATTAAATACATAATAAACATGAACATACAGACCTGTTTTAAAGGCTGTCTTTTCAGTACCCGTTCAAAAATAATCTCCCCTAGACAATGATTAATTTTTGAAAAGTTTGAAATTAGAAGTTGGCTTAAAGCCACGCAACGAACTGTGGAGACAGATAAAACAATTAAAGGGACCTTTGTAACCGATAATATTATCTATCCGCTCCGCTGATCTGTGACTTATGATAATCTGATCGTGGGGTAGTCTGGAATAGAAGGGAGGCTCGCATCTTCGTACTGAGCTTGACTTTTAATTAATCTGTTGATAACACATTGAAAAAATTACAGATTTTCTTATTACTTCTGTATGATAAGTATAGCAGCACAATAAGCCTGGTATTGTTTTTGTTAAGATGCATGTTAGGTTTTATTTCTTTTAAATTTAAAACAATTATAATATAACAATACCGTGTTTAACCGTGTTTTATAGCCAATAGCGATTATGTGAGTTTAAGATAATTTCTAATCACTTCTATAATTATCAGATGAAAGCCAAAATTGGTTCTATTTCGTAATAAAAGTAAGTAAAAATGAAATCAATCTTAACCGATATATATATTTTAGTGCATAGATAAATTTAGCATTAAGGAGACAGAGGCATCGATGGCCATTAGGGTGAGATAGCCAGACGGCGTATATGAGCGTCGCCATCAGCTGCCGTCTGCATAACTCAATAACCAAACTATGCGGCTTTTCATAACCTCCTCCAAACTGTACAATACACTACTGAAGACTATACATACTTACAGTTACCTAGGTGAAATATGGAAGGCTTCCGCCACGAATAATATGTATATGTGTTTAATATGAATCAGCACGAAAAAAGAATTTGAATCGAAAGAAGAATTTGTTCTATAAATATAATTGTTTGTTAATGAGATTTACAATAAATATGGTTTATACGTCATTCTCATATCTTTCTTTCTATTTACTAAGAAGCGGTTCAACTATTTCTAAGTAATCACCTAAGGGTACCGACGTGACTCGATCTAACAATATTTCGTAAAAAACCTGGATAATTTTAACAGCGCTAAATCTTTTTAGCGAAAATTGTTACAGAAAATTTTAATTTATTTCATTTCTTGCAAACTATTTCCAACGAAGTTTTCGCGAGGCGCTTAAATTACTCGAATATTATTACAACTTTCGGCGGTGAGAGTTTCACAAAAACATTTTCAAGAAACACTTGAGCCGCACAACTTGCTGATGTTTCATCGGGTTATAATAAATGGCCAGCGACGGTTTCATTTCAGGGGCGAAACAAAAAGATAATTGCAACCAATTAATTTAAACTCCTTACAAACGGGCGCCGGATTCCCTCTACGCCCTTCGCTTTTATTGGTTTTTGTTTCAAATACAGTATTCGCGATTTGTTTGGTTTGCTCTTCCAATTGAATCGAGATGGTAATATGGAACTCGGTGAGGTGGAGTGGCCATTGTACAGGGACGAAATTAATTTACAAGTATTTGCATCGGTTCAGGAGGCACGAGAGTTGAATAGTTTCCTCGACGAATAAATGAAGCAATCTCAATTGTGAACCAGGATAGATGCCGTGCTTTGTATTACATCGGCCACTGTGTTGTTTCATGTAGTTTTTTCTATCTACATCTCGTAGGCGTAACGGGGGCAGGTCACAAATGACGTGTCAACTAGAGCACTGCTCCGTAGTAGAATTGAGGATAGTTTTTATATAGTAACCGAGAATTTCGGAGGTTAATAAGTAATTCGTTAAAAAGAAACTTTCAATTTTCGTATGGTTATTATTTCTGTTGGTATTCTTTATAAGTTTTGTTAGACGGTTTATCTTTTAACACGCTCTCGAAGAATCATAGATAGCACGTCATGTTATTAATTGTATATTATTTTCAATTCCAGGCAGCCCTCTGTGCTGACTACAGCGTTCCTGTAGACTGTGTCGCCGCCGGTCCCGCGCCGCGCCCGAGCTCTTTCCACGAGATATCCACACCTAAGGTAACTTAACTACATAGTTTAATAGGCGAAATCATGATTATGCGAAATTAAACCTAATTTAAAGCGTAAATGATTTAATAAAAGTAACTTTAACTGTCACTAATGTTCGAGGAGATTATTTATTACTTGGAAGAGCTCTTATAATAACTTAATAACCGTTTTAGATGTTGACAAAAGCATTCATTTACATCATACCAATAGTTAGTTCGTTTGCGATGACAGTATTTGCTAAATGCTATAGAGTGTGTCTTTTGAATAGTCAATCAATGCATAAGTATTGTTAGCGACATAAGGCAGTGAAACCGTCGTAAAGTATACCCTTAGGATCTATAACCAGCAATGTATAGCATTTAATAAATGGACTCGTAAAACTGAGCACTGGGTAGTTACGCTCAATCTCTAAAGTTCACTATAGAATCCTAAAAAATATTATGCTGAGGGAACTTGGCGTGTTGCCAAGAAATAAATAAATAGAGCGTGAAAATTTTAAGGCGAGTCGAGCATAGTTATGGCGGTAGGACATGGTAAAAATTGAATCAAACGTCTTGTTAATAAGATATATTGGTTGTTGGGATTCAAAACATTGTTGTACATTGTTAAAACGTTAATAATAAGGGATATAAAGTCGGGTTATAGTATCCAATGAACACTTTTAACACGAGTGAATGAAATTTATTATATATACGATTTTATTGCCTAGCAGTTTGCCTCCACTGAGGAGTTTGAATATTGGTAGCACCAGATATCATGTGGGTATTAAAATCAAATAAAGGTTAAGGTTAAGGAAAACATCTTAGAAATCTGCATATTTTTTTATTATTTTCTGCAAAGATAGTGAAGTGTGACAACCTACACTTGCCCAGTCTCGTACACTATGCCTTCTAACCTTTTCGTCATGAGAGGAACACCATGTGTAATTGAGGAATAATTAAATTGTAAAAAAAATTGCAGAAATACAGTTTCTCATATTTTTATCTGATGATTTAAAAAAGTTATAACTATTGTTTTCTATGTATTTCCATCGACGTGTTTCTTATAAACTGTGTACTTTCGTTTTGGTACGTATCATTTTCACTACATTGAGAATATATTGAGTGTGAAAAGATAACAGAGGTTGGGATGTCAATGACCTTTCGCGTTTGACGGACTTCCAAGTAGATCCAAGAGAAGAGTAATAATCTACTTATTATAAGTATTATTACGACACTAATATAAATATAAACTCTAATATCATTAATCATTTGAAGCGACTTTAAAACACGTAAGATAATGGGTAATTGTTTAAAGTTAAATTATTTTTCTTCACATAAAAGCCGATGACGTCTTACGAAACTTATTTATTAATGATGGAAAGAAATCCTTTCAAACAGGCGAATCGTAAATTTAAAACTATTGATACAATACGTAACAATGATTAATTGCTAAGTCCATTGATTACATCAAAAATGTCAAATAGAAATGTGTTACGCGGTGAAGGTTCCGTATGTCGCACATAAAACTTTTTAAGCTGGGATTACTTGACTTATGAGTGAGATCGGAAACCTTGCTCCGTTTCTTTATTCTTATTGTCTATTTATTACCTTCGATACTAAAGTACACTCAAATGACAATTGATCGGCTTTCAAATCATCCACCGTTTTACCTTCACTTCAAGGTTTATTTACATAAAAATATTTCTACAACTTGGGCGCAGAAAACTCCGTCTGCTTTTCTATTGCCTAATATTGGCATAAGATGTTTTGTACGGAACAATTTTTCCTAAGGAATCCTAAAAGTGTGACCTTTTCAAGAACTAACCGCAGTTGCCAAAGAATGAGTCAGGCAGTCATTCAACTTTACGATTGTATCTGCAACGAACGCGGTCACTCGACCAGCACAACATATCCTTTTTAAACTTTCTGACTCATTTAATCTTAAGGTCTTAGAGCGCATTATAAGTCAGTTGCGCTTCACCCCTATAGCGTGGGAGAGATCTTTATAAGCATTACAGTGTGCAATCATGCGTATTATGCACTGTTTATTAAGTTTCCGCAAATAATACATATTCTGACTTATTGTTACTTAAATCTCTTCAAGTTGAAACTTGAAACAAAGTCAGAAAACTAAGTCAGAGTTAGGTATGACTTCGATAATTATGACGAGGATGTACACCTCACGATCATTCGCCAATTCTTCGGACTTGTAACCAACCTGGCATACTCATGGCTGACGTGGTTAGAGAAAACAAAAGTATTCATAACATTCGAATGACGAACGTCCTGTGATGCAATTTGCGGTCAATATGGTCAACGGAATTTTGGTTTGTAAACATCGCCTATCATACTCATTGTTTATTAACTGTTGAGCAACTGTAATGACATTTCTGCGAATATATTGCTGGTATTTCAACTACTTAGGGCACGTCATTATGGGACAAGCGTTACTAAGAAAACTGACGCAATACGAAACCCATCTATAAGTCAGTCAGTACCAGTAGCTGAACAGATGGCTGCACATTAATATTTCTAGTTAAAATAACTATTATACGGTTTCAGTTGTTCGCTGCTGCAAGCCTAATGCAGTCTGGTGACTTCATGAGTCCTACTTTTGAGGACAGAACTCTCTCCGTTTGTCTTTATAGATTATTTTCAATATGTTAGCTGATCTAGTTTTAGTAAAGCTTAACAATGTCTTCACACACAATACTAGAATAAGTGGAATTGATCATGCACGGATCGCCTGATGTTAAGTTAAGTCGTCGAAAAACTGTTGGATAGATAGAAAAGATCTGTTACGTCCATATTTCACAGAGAAATAACCATCTTTGAAAAACGGCAATAACTCACAGCGTTGGTTGGATGCAGCTGTCGGTTGGACGATTCTCTTTTGGAAATCAATCAAATATCCATTGCTTTTGACAGTGGTTGTAAATATCGTGCCAAAACGAAAAATAAAAAATATTCACATTTACTAAACGTTATTAGATTGAATCTCGGAATAAGGATCTTAGAAACCGATTGAGTATTAGCGTATTGGTATAAATAATTAAATTATATCTATACAGTGAGATGGAGAAGGCGTGACGGCACAGAAAGCGTCATGCCATTTGTAATCACGACATGACGATATTACCCTTAATAAATGCGCGTAAATAAATTGTAATTGTTACCTTAGATCATAGTGTTGTAAATCTATATATCTGAGTATCGAAATATGGAGTGTTGTATGCGAAGTATTAACAGCGTAATTGAATCGTCAAATAAAATAACAAAAAAGCTTATCTTTTTAAAAGTCCGTTTGACTCATCCGCGTAAAGGTCAAACTTAACGACTGTTTTGCGTTATCGTGAGCAGAATTTTTAATGAATAATTCATTTGTGTTACTCGTAGTAACGTAATGACGATGGCCGTTCATTGAAATTAATCATACAATTAATAATTAGTACAACGATATTCCTGTGGATGACAGCGTGAGTCAGGGTGTGAATCAATCTTCAATAAATCATCGATTGTCTTACTCGTGGAACTATAACGTCAAAAGTCTTAACTATTTTGTATGATTTGACAATAAGTATTGGACATTTCCATATAAGTTATTCCTCACTGAAACGAAAACTTATAATGTCAAATAATGGCATAAAGCCATTCTGAATTTATAGGATACAAGAAATTGAAAAATATTACAGGAATTTGTAGTCGTATTGTTTGTAAATCGTCGAAAATATCTTGAGAGCTAGCAATT
This sequence comes from Myscelus nobilis, assembly GCA_018245955.1. Classification (NCBI taxonomy): domain Eukaryota; kingdom Metazoa; phylum Arthropoda; class Insecta; order Lepidoptera; family Hesperiidae; genus Myscelus; species Myscelus nobilis. The sequence continues at coordinate 8,657 of DWEL01000310.1, forward strand.
ATATGTCCTGCACGTCATACTCTCTACGCAAGGACTGAATCAGAATATTCCAAAAGGGTAATAAGTAAAGTTATTGTTATATATTCAAGCCTATTTCCCATAGGGGTAGGTAGAGGCCAACGGTATCTACTGGCTATGGTCCAAAGTCCTTTAGCTTTGTAACTTTGCTGTCATTTCACATTCATCGTAGGGAAGCCGCTCTTTGAATACATGAAAAATAAATTAAACAGCACTAGAGCTCACCAAATACAGATCAATTAAAAAGTCACCCAAATGGTAAATAGTTATCGATTGTCATTTTTTTCGAACGTGTAAACAGACCTAATGGACATTATAAAGGAATCCCCAAATCGTGTGCTTCATAAGTAAACAGATTGTTTTGAGTGCACTAAACGACAGAGCTGTGTTTATTACAGATGGTAAACGAAAATTTAAGACTGTACATCTTATAATTGTAACAGAACAGTGCTTAGAACACGTGTTGTTCCGTATTCTCATTAGCATAAAAAACGGGGGCCATTCATACAAATTAATCATACATGATTAAGACATCAACTGCCGTGGACGCCTCCGTGACTCAGTCACGACCAGTCAAAGCTCCATCCCTAACTGGCCACGTCATATACATGCAATGTGATTACTAAAGGGGGTGTGTCATTGTTTAACAAACGTGCTCCATTTATGTTTGCGCTGTGATTTGAATGTTACACTTGTACACAGTTGAATTGCTATTACCTAATTGTGTCCTAAATTTTACAATATTACCGGGATGTCTGTGTAAATAGATTATGTGGAAGTTCAATTTCTATATATAGTTCAGTTATATTTTACGAGTAATGATGGAAATATGACAAAAAATACTTTAGTAATAAAATGGATTGTTACGTTTACTATCCGTTAAGGCGCGTAGATTTATCTTCTGCTATTCAGATTTATTGATACAAACCCTATCATAGGAATAAAGGCAAATTGTATTTACACTGAAAAATATACAAAATTTTTGGTTAGAGTTTCGTTTCTATCTTTATAAAGTGAGTATATATATATGTAAATTTGGTTCAGAGTCATCAGAATAAATTGGCTTCACCTTCCTATTACGTTTCGGATTTAGTCCGTAAACCAGTGAACAGGAAATCCTTTTAATCCACTATTAGAAAAAAGAAGTATTAACCTCTGAGTGTCCTTCATTTCCTTTGATAAATTTATTGGCCGCTTCAAAAAACTGAATAGCTTGCCAAGGTAAGGTAATGCCGAAAAGAATTCTGGGTACAGTGATATTTGATATTGAGTGTATAAATCGCACGATTCCACTGCAAACACCAACAGCTGTGACCACCAACACCAACACCAACGCGTGTGCAAACACCAACGCGTCATCAAACGTACATGAAATTTCAAACGTACATGAAACCAACTGCCGCACG
>DWEL01000311.1:0-10075 GCA_018245955.1 Myscelus nobilis
AGAGATTTCTGCCCCTATAGATGTGTGAACAAAATATTAACTAATCAATTTCTTCCAGCGCATACATTTAAATCTAAAACTTGGCTTAACAAGTGACAGGGTTGTCATCAGTTGAAAAAAAGATTGATTACTACCAGAAAAATATTTAATCGCATACACATTCATTCAGCATTCATGTTTAACTTCAAATAACATAATAACAATAATAATTTGGGTTACCTGCACAGCTGTTATGATATTTAATGAATTACCTGCAGACTTCAGATATTTTTCGTTGTCCAATTTCGACTCAGCTCGAAATACGTAAGATCCCGGGATTACATCAGTCTGGAAAATGCGATTAACTATACACGAGACAGGTATAACTCTTGCACATTATTAACACAGCCCAATAGTCCCCTGCAGCCCCTTTATTTTCGCTGTTGAGAAGATGTCTCCTCTCATAATGAGACTAGACACGCCTTCAGGTCGAGTGGTAAGACCCTGACTGCTAAGCCGCACGTTGTAGGGTCCCGCCCAGAATAAAAATCTACTATCCGATTATAGTACAAGCCCTGCCTATGTTGGGATTAGTTGGCAGTTTGTGACGATGCTCCGAGATATTATTATTATACTGAGAAAATGTAAGGCCACCTCATCCATATGCGATACGAAAAATTTCAGACATCATAGAAAATATTATGCAAAACCTTTGTTTCCGAAAGAGTTATAGACTAAAAAACTTAGTCTAGTGATTAATTATACGTATTATACAAATGTAGAATGGGGTGAAGAATGATATGTAATATGGATGACTATACTCACAAGGTTGAAGGTGACAGGTGCGTTGTATTTAAGTTTCATATCCCCAATATTTTGTGTTTCCTTAAAAGCCCCAATCAATGTTACATTATTTCTGTACAGAGTAATATGGGTGACCAGTGCTGAAATGGATAAAATCTACATGTACTACTTTTATCATGTAATGACAAATATAAAATCAACATTTTGTCTTTTTTATTTTTTTGTAAAGAAAATATATTTAGCAGACTACAGATGTCGATAACATAGTTTTTATTTGATTGAATTTAATGATAAGAAAGAGTTTATCAAAAAAAACATTTTATGCTTGACACATACTTGCAGTTACATTTAACAACTTCGGCGGATATTTTACATCGATGTCCACGCTGATAGTGACACTTTTGTCTTCTTCGAGTACAGTCTAAAACAAAAGTATTGATTTGCTTAGTATTACCCGTTATACCACTTGTCGTCTAAACCCGGTTATAGTTGTTAAACCATCTGTAATTCCTATGAAGAGCGATCTACCCTCCACTCGCTCACCACTAGTTGCCAATATTGGCTACTTAGCAAAAAAAATCATCACTGAATGCACTACTTACATACATATATCTCACATAAACGTAAGCTGTTCCATTTAAGATCAAGGAGTCGTAGCCGTTAAGCTGCTACAAACGAATTCTTTTATTTTCATAATAATATAAAATTATTTTATTTACGCAACAAACACAGCAATATGAAAAAATCAAAAGTTCACGCAGACCACTCATACATGACAAAGAAAAAAAACGGGAAATAAAAAGAACTTCAATGTCGTTTTAATTTTAATTATCACTCGTGAAACCATGCAAGATATTTTACATTTACGATAATTTCAGATTCATAGCCGGTTTTATATCGCCAACTTACCGCGTGGTCTTTTATATGAGCCGATAGAGTAACTGAAATGGTTGGTATGCATTTATATAAAAGAACTCTGCCCGACATAGGCGCACCGATCGCTATCTCTGAAAAGGAAGACAGAGAAAATGATTGTTAAAAACCTCTGGAATTAATTTATGTGTATCGCCATACTCCTATAATATCATACATTTGACAGTTAACGGTGAAGAGACTTACTAAGCAACTTAGTGCACTAAAAACGTAATTAGTATAGTTGAAAAGACTCACCGTTACATCCGTTGCTATTAAGATCAGATAAGGGTTGAAGGCTGTATCCCAGTGATTTGTATTTTGTATTCTGTAACCTCTGCACTACCACTTGTGAAAGTTCTATCTTTTGTCCTAGCAAGGTTTTTATTTTGAAACCATCAAGAATATACACAGCACCAAAACCCGTAGCCTCGAATGGTGCACTAACAAAGACTTCTGAAAGAACAATTAAACATATTGTACTGAATATATACGATAAAGACTACTAAAAATATGCTATTGTAACTAAATTCCTAATGGGTGGGATAACTTGATTTTTTCAAAATAAATCTGTATGTACACCATTTTACTACCAATGTACACCATTCAAACCGAATGAATTGTCTGAACCTAACGAATTGATGAACCTAATGAATTGATGAGCAAATTTCTGTGTTCTCTCTGATTAGATGTATCACTGATTGTCTATCATGTTGACATTTTCGTGATTCTCACATAGAGTATCAATGTTATTAAAATGTCATCTTCAGCTGTTACTATTGAACTGTTCAAGAATCTTGAGAAAGAATAGAAAAAATATTTGCCTGGAATGCCATCGCCATCCATATCCATGGATGCTATCGTCGTACCGAAACGTCCTCCATACTGGTTGGCTACAATAACTGTATGTCTCGCATGAATCGATTTCTGTAATTTGATTATCGATTATGTAACGCATACCCAAAACAAAAGACATCTGCGCAATCGCCGACACGACATGTACGTTAAATGGCCCTAAGATGTCGTAACGTGGCCTCAACATGTCGTAACATTGCCTTAACATGTCATATAATCGCCTTAACATGTCATAACATCGCCTTATCATATCGTAACATAGCCTTAACATGTCATAACATCGCCTTAACATGTCATAACATGTCTTTAAAAATTGACTATCAATTCTACATTTCCTCGAACTTAGAAAATAAATGCTACAAACGATAGCATATTAAGCGATAACGCAATCATCGTCAATTCCTCTGACATTACGCTATTTTGTTATATAAAACAAACTAAAAGATAATTATTTTCTGCAATGGATGTTCGACAGTCAACCGTTACAAAATTCTATTTTACATCAATGGATCGCCGGCGCGATGTTTGAGCGTTTGTTTTCCTATAAAATCAGTCTTACCTTGTTGCCACCTAAATATATGTGAAGAGCGCCGGCATCACAATTGTCATTATCTCTCTGCACAGGCGCACCCACCAGCAAGTCTGCTAACCCATCCGAATTCAAATCCGCAGCGCAGAGGGCGGCACCAAACATTGTTCCTATATTCCAATTCTTTATAAAAACAGGTTCCGAATTAATATTCACCACGTACTTGCTACTCTTTTTAACGGGCATTTGAAGGAAACCTACCTGCAATAGAAAGTATTGGATTAGCTGGCCGGCTAAATGTACATCGAAATATGTAAGTTTGTAAATGTGCTCGATTTTTGAACATAATTTTTAAATCACAATCAGTTAATCGTCGTATTCGAAGATCGATTTAAACCATAATTAAGTCTTTTATTGTGCAAATTTTGGACGTATTCATTCCCTTATCATAACTTAGACGTTGGAATCAAGTATGTATAGAGACCTTGTATAGAAATTGGTATATTTCTATGTATTGGTCTATTTCAACATGTATTAAAATAATGAATATAATTCTACCAAATAGAACATTAAAATTACACTTACAACTTCCTCCATATTCGGTTTTTGTAAAGAGAAAGCGTAATAAGTTTTATCGTGGTTAAAAAACTTTCCAGGAGTAAATGATCCTGGAAAAGGAAAATGTACACATGTAGGTATTTAGTCAGACCGCGAAAATTAATTGAGATTAATGAAAGGAATGCTATGAACTACCATATTATACTATAACCACCTCCACTGATCTCCAAATACCAACTGAGTTAACACCGCCGAATCATGCGTGTGAGTTATTACGGAACAAATTTTAATTGTGATTTTTGTTATTTTATAATTTACATTGTGTAATTCTTCTGCATGATCATCACGAATAAATCTCTTTCATTCTGTCTTTCTATCATTCTTTCTTTCTTAAAAGCAGCGGAAGATCAAACACACTGGAGGCATTTAAACCATAGAGCTGCAAGGGCCTATCAAAGACACGACCTTCAGTAAGGAGCTGTAGAGTATGAAGCTGATATTACTATGATTGTGTGGGTGTATGTAGCATAACTGAAAAGTCAAAAATATACTAACTAACTAAAAAGTTAAAGATTATAAAGATTTAGTATTAATTACATACTACCTATTATTTATATATGTTCTTTAAAGTTTTTAACTTTAAAGTTTAAAGCCGGTTAAAAACTTGTCTATACGAAAACGTTAATAGATGGTGGCAACCAACTTAAGCACATTACGGACTACACAAAAGATTGCACAGTATCCAAACACATTGATATCACAACCTTATGGAAACCATATAGAAATATAGCTACCGATATACTTATAGTTATCCCCTAATATGTAGCTGTAAGACCATAGAGCTTCGGAGAAAATGTCTACATATTTTACTGGATTCAACTGGGACGATACATTTAGATGGCCCAGAAAAGTGCGCGCGTACAATGATCCAGATATAAGGGCAGTGTCTGTTTCTTCGTCGACCACAACGCTCCAGCCAGAACCGCCGTGAATATTCCCTGCAAACATTTGAATTGTTCACTGTTGATACAAGTTTTTTGTTTTTTTCATGCGCCCAAATGCCCTTTGAATATACAATGACGCTTAACTTTAGCGTTGGTAGAGATTCCAACAGGTAACGCTCCATCGAAATTATGATTGAAGTTGATCTGAATTGCATTAATAATAATGATTTGTATTAGATTATTACACATACCGAATTACAGTTCAAGATGCCTTTTAGATTCTTAATCTGGGAATGAATTGCGTTTTTATTCAATAATGCTTTCATTGTCAATGCCATTTTGAAGTAGTTGCAGCTACGATTTTTATCAAATGTTAAACCAATAAAGATTGTCGCTGACTTATCAAGCTGTCTGCCAACCAGGACGCTCAAGCCAGCCGAGCTACGGACGGAGCTTTAACTATCGACGTAATACATGAATTACGGCATTTATGCTGGCATAGTCGATATAAATTTTGTTATCGAAAAATATGTAATAATCACACACTTACTTAGTTTCTCGTCAATTATTTTATTTGATATCTGCTCATATATCCCGTTGTAACGTACTATGTCTTCATCGTTGATAAAGAAACAGGTGCCGTAAGCAAATAGTGTAGTTAGAGTTTCATTTGCTGTCCAAAGAGGTGCGCAGGTCTGGAAAGTAAACATGTATAGAAAATAACAAATCTCCACATCGGCCAAATATGTTATGTAGTTTGTCTTTGTATTAAGCTATCGTATATACTACATTCTTTCCAATGGTACAATTCTTTTTTGCGATAAATCTCATTTTTATTCTACGTTGTCACTGAATAATTAATAATTGTGTTGCGTAAATTAGTACATATCTGTGTAGCGTAGCAATCATTCATTATTGTTCAGCACATAATATTATAAAATAATTAATTACAAAAATATATTTCGAAGTAACGGCAATGGATGCGCCGAGACAAAAGTTTTGGTCGGGAGCCAGTTCTGTAACAAAGAGCTAAGTGTCACTTTATAACACGAAGCGAGCGTCAAACCACAATTTTGAAAATGATCCATGAAAAATCTGAAAATCACTAACCTTGTGTAAAAATTTCACAATAACAGCTCACCGAGAGCACTTTTTAAAATAGATGAACATCACCCCTGAATTTCTCTTGTTATCTTATTATAATACTTTCATATTTACATGTGTTAAAATTCAACATTTTAATTCGATGTGCATTCAATGAAAACAGGCGTGTTCAAATTTTCAAAAATGGAATTTAATTAAATGAATATTTTAATATAAACAAAAAACATGTACCCCGATTATAATCGCCAGCCAGCTTTTCCATTTCCATATCAATTTTAGTGCTTGTAACAATTTTTTTGTCTAAGATGTTTCTTACGGTCTGAGTGAACAATTTTCCATCCATATCATGATGAGGAGCGCCAATCACTGTAAAAGATTTAACTGATTTAAAACTAGACAGTATGTACACCTACGTTTGTGGGGGTTGTCTGTGGAAATAAAAATCCAGTTCACAATAACTACCTGTATATTCCGTTAACGATATATAATTTATTGACGTGAATATGCTTATTACATGCCTTTGAGGTGTCGAGCTATGTGCACGGAAGACTGGAGAAAAACAGAAGTACTACAAGCAACAGAAGACATAAAACAGAAGAATGGCGATCGAGGGTTTCCGAAAGCTGTCGCAAACGTGCGATTGTATTATTAAGGAAAGTAGAATATATGTATGTGTGACGCAACCATAACGCTATGAGTCGTTTTTGACAAATTTTACTGAGTATGTTCGATGGTAGCTCAAGATATACCTACTTGGTATAGATCGAAACTACAGATCTTAAATCCCGATACATTATTAAATGGATATCACCAAAATAAGATTAAAATTAAAAAATGTATAAAATTAAATTTAAAGAAAATGCTGAGACAACCTCGCCCTGAAAACGCCTATAAAAATTTTAGGCAATGTGCTACTATGATACTGGTTATTTATTAGGCGTTTAGGAATTGTAGCACTTAAAAGTCACTATCATTAAAACGATATATCAAATAATACAATTAAAGTTTACCTAAGATTATTGTTGCAGTCCCGCTGCTCTATGGCAAGATGAAATGGCATTGATAAGTAATACAGATTTGCAGCAAGGACTGTATGATGCTCTGACGAGAAAAATGTGCAAAATAAAAATAAACACAAACCTAAGGTATCCGTCGCACTTCTATAGCCCATGGAGTAGCCGAAATCAGTTCCGTTTGTATCTTCTGAAGGCCGTATCTCAATATACGAAGGCTCGTGGAAAAATGTACCCGCAGCAAGATTTGCTATCCATAACTGGCAAAGAGTGATTATAATACCTGTAATTTAATTGTTGAAATGTTAACAGACACCACCAGAACTGTAAGAGCCAGATAAACCTAACCTAAGATATTACCTACATTCTGTATTCATCTTTGTTACAAAAAAAAAATTGTTTCATTCGCAACTATAGTACCCATTTTTGAAAAACAATAATTTCTTTTGGAGAAGTATAAATTTTCACCCTAGTTCTACAGTAACGAAGACTGCGAAATAGGTAGGGAGAGCGTCGCTGTTTTTGTTATATCGGTTTATAGTAGATATCATTTTTATTGCAATTATAACACGGCACAAGAAACTAACACTACATTGGATTCACCATATGTTCAACTGGTTATAGTATACCTAATATAACGTTTTATTCTTCACACTTATATCACATGCGAAATGTATTGAAGACGCAACGAAATTCATCTTAATTCTATTTATTTTCACGACGCGTTAACAAGATGATCAAATCAATTGAACACAACACGTTTTTGGTATATCACCATTTTAACACCGACAATTATATTATAAACACTTAGAATTATAAACAGAACAATAACGGATATATAAGCGGACTTACCTCTCTGAGATGTCTTCTAACCAACTTGTTTAACTTTAAATCATGGCTTATTTTATAAAAAAGATTGATAACTTACCGTAATCCATTTTCTATTTTATTTCAATCAACATGGACCATATCTAGGTACCAATATTAATTTTAGTATAATAATTATCAAACGGTAATAGATTAACCTAATTAATATCTATTTAATAAATCCTATAACTGTTTATGCTAATAACAGGTGACATATAGTTATGACGATTTCCTTCAATATAAAAATAACAACGTATATTGTAGCAAAATTGTTATTCAAAAACCCAAGACTAAAACATGGGCACTGTTGGAATAGGAGGAAAATATTTTAAATTAAAGGACGTAATTAAATTTCCTACACATAGTCCATATAAATATGTACCTTCATCATTAATATGTTATTAATAACACTATCCTGTTTGTTTGTATGTTCTTCTGTTTTACAGAACATTTTAAAATTCGGGACAGTTCTTGACACATCAACATGAACAAAACTCATCATAGTTCAACATCCAGCCTAGTAAATGAACTAACTACAACTAATTTACGTTAATCATAAATATTTGAAAAAGTTATATTTTCAAATTGTTATATAAACAATCATTAGAGTAGCTCAGTGGAACTTATGTCTATCTTATTATTATTTTGAACGCCTCATACGACTTACATAGAATATTAATAGATTTTGTTAGGGTGTATCAGTAAAACAATCCATTCTTTTAACTCGTCTCACTATAAAAGAGTATATGAAGAGTTTAATATACATCATAAAACAATACTCTATATAGGTACACGTGATACGCTCATATACGATTCGTATATCTCAACAGATTTGATAGACGATGAAATACGCTAAATATACATATATACATATGTACTATATACATATATTCATTTTCCATGTTTACACGAATATTTTGCTGAAACTTTATTTTACGCATTTCTCACTAGTAACAAATGTAGTGCTATTTTGCATTATAACTTTATATAACAACAAATAACCAAGGTCTGAACTAGTATGTTTTAAGAAATTATTCAATAACATGATTGGCAGTCTTATTAATATACCCCGGGTAAATATTAGCAACTGATACCTGTCCAAGTTCCAAATAATAGTTAAATATTATATTATTTATAACATTTATTGGTTTATTGACGACATAGCTTAATTAGGCAGGATATAAGGGCTAAGTTTTGTTTTTATAACGTGTAACATATAACTCTAACATATAATGTAGTTTTTCCTATCATGTAACATTCAGCAAATAAAGTATGTTGTATATCTACTAATGCATACAATTGTAATGCACTGAGAATGCATTATAATACATTTATTATTCTCAGTAACAGTGTCTAGTATATATTAAGTATCTTTAACATAAGTAATCCTACCAAAAACAATCTCTTAGAAAAACAAAACAGTAGATTATATGTATGTATGTACATATGTATATGAAATTCTAAACGTAAGCTTATTTACATAAATAAATAGCCGTGTTCATCACAGAAATATTTATGCTAAGTGGGATTGGAATCCAAAACTTTTAGTGCAACAGCAAAGCCAAATACAGCCAAATATTTTACGATATTATGATCACTAATGTTTATCCTTTTCATGAAACAGTCAAAGGTTAGCTGGTAATATCTTGAAACATTGATTAATCTTTGATCTGGCCAGACCATAACATGGTATGACCAATTCAACGAACGGACTACGACATACATATGTATAATTAGTACATTTAATTTCTTTCCTTGTATCCGTGCCTAATATAGAATGTTTACTGAGCGAGCAGTGTCCAATGATTTCAATAGGAAAATCGGCATTTTAACATGATCAATACATGATTTATTAATACAATAACTGTATTCGTGTAGAGGATGAATTAAATTACTTGACATTTGAATCTCCGTTGTCGTAAATTGTCATGATTCTGTCCTGAACTGAGAAAAAGAGTTTTTTTTATATGACAAGTGCATACGAGGATGGATCGTAAGTACCTATCTGTTTGTTTTATTCCCATAAATACATAATTATTTGTGGTTATTTATGTACAGTTTATAACGCTTATTTTATTCGGTAAGTTTTAATTGTGGATCTGGCCGTTTTCATTGCACAAATAACAGAATTTATGTCTTTCGAAGCAACAATAAATAATATTTCTTCCCTCCGGCCGAGAAGTAGCAACTTTCGGCCCGCCGCGCTGCTGAAACGATATTGCCGCTTTCGGGCATCGTCGACCGGAGAAACCGTAGCTATACGAGTATACATACACCTCGGCCAGTAAAAAGATCTTCAGCTTACATGTTAGTCAACTTTGGATTCTCCACGGTCGACAATTGCATGGGATCTGGGACTTTTCTTATTTTACTGTCCTAGGTACATATGTGATTTTGTCGTAAGAGGCGACTAAAATGAGGCTTCTGGGGTTGTGGGCGGCCTAAGTGGGAGCTCTGACCGTCCAGTCAGCGACCCCGGGAAGGACGACGGTGTTTGTGGGCACACACCG
>DWEL01000312.1:0-10075 GCA_018245955.1 Myscelus nobilis
CTGAATAATTCGTAATAAAATGAATAATAAAATTAATGTTTTTTTAACTTTAAAAATTCGTCCCTGAAGAGGTTAATCTAATTTAGGGCAATTTAGCTTACCGGTTCACAAGGTCCGAGACAATATTTAACGTTGCACTGGAAGATAACTCCATAGGATTCAGTAAATCTGAAAGCTTCATATACGGACTGTAACGCGTTACCGTCTGGAGTGAAGGCTGGGAATATTGAGGGATCGACGGGGCATCTACAAGCATAATTTAAAATTACACATCAAATTTGTAATTTGAGAACATCTATTCATTATTTACTAATAAAAATCTTACCCGTCATCGTCGATGATTTGGAAAGTGCTTTTAGAATCCTTAGCCATAGCCACACAGCTGCGAGCAAAGATTCCATAGGGAGCTGAAAAATAGCAATAAAATTTGTAATCATCAGTCCTCCGATATGTTACTAGCGCAGTAAAACTGATCAAAAATATCTTACTGTCTTCCGGAATCTCAATGCGGAAGGTGAGCCTGTCTCCAATGCGGACAGTCTCGACCTCGCGTTGGCGGCTGTCCAAGATACGAATACGTGGCGGCGGTGCTTCTGGCGCAGCGGTGATGGAGATCATCTCCGGGTCTCTGTGGGAAAAAATTTTAAATATAAGAAACTTGCCTCCTTCCACGTCAAGCATTTGGAGTCAATGCACATTCGATCCATATCCCATTTCTCCTTACTCTATTAAAAATACATATCAGGTGTAAATGTGCTCTTAAATTCCGCTCACGATTCTTAAACGTTCATTGCCTATGTATTGAAGATTATTGCCGCCCTCATGTATACTAAACGCTTACGATATGGGTCAATAGAATTTTAAACTTATCGCGTGAAGGCATGCGCTAATAGTGGGATTCTTTCCCTAAATTATATATTCACGTCATGTAATGTTTGATACTGTCATTTCGCGATAAACAGAATATCATCAAGTCCGACTAACCTGATAGGCACCATGCCAAATGTGATATTCTTTGAACTCATATCGTATGTGCACTTGACTTTGTAGATTTTGTCAGCTTTGGTCATTACCACGCTGTGATGTTGTAAGACGACGGTGTTGGAGTAAACTCCAGTCTGAAAATAAATACCGTTATTATTGTGGATTAGGATCTGAGATTTGAACGACTTAAACTTTAACTGCACCTTCAGCCCGTTAATTGACTTATGTCGGAAGGCGATTTACGATTAACGAGCAACAGGATCAGGTGGCACATAACGAAATACCATCATATTTATTTATAATAGTCATAACTGAATTTTAATCCAATAGTACTTGAATCCTTATACACCCATGTATTTTCAATGTTATACTAAATTTTGCACGTTTGCAGAATCCAAGGAAACATTTGAAAATTCGCCAATAAAGTTTCTACCAAATTCGCCAGTTTTCTTTGGTACGTTATTATTGTTAAATTCAAAACAACCGACTGATATCTGTTATACGATAGACACACTCATATCGGTATATCTTTTAGCATGAGTACTTACGACGCTCTGTGTGTTACAATCTTGTCCGGCCATGGTGAGGTCGAGTCGGAAGAGGTCGCTGTTCACGACATCGATGTTGCACGTCTCTGAACGGCCCAGCGCGTAGATACGCCCGTTAAACGGCTTGTTCGTCCGTACTTGAACTGCGATCCTCGTGTCTTTGCAGTGAACCGACACTGAAATTAATGGCTGGATTAAAAAATCTGATAGCGACTTCGCAACGTCATGTAATTTAAAATGTATAACAATCACCATCGTAACAAGTCCCAGTCTTATCGCAATTCGCGTCATTCCTTGTGAAATTGCTGGACATGTTGGTGTCTTGTTGATGCTCAACTGTCACGGGTAGTTCCCCGCTTGGATTCGCGTTTGCGGGTGGTTCTGTAAGAAGCAAAATAGCTAATTAAACTGCAGTCTTTTACTTTTATTCCACATATATGATTAGGTTTGAAACGTGCTAGAAATCGATATGTGATAAGGTTCCAGCGGACCTGTGCGTGTATCGTCATAATCGATACAAGATTGCGGCGATGTACGTTAGTGGCGGCGCAATTGACGATTCCGAGTGCAACTCGCACATACTGCAATTACAGTCAGAGCAAAGCGCGCCGCTCCGGGCAATTCTAGATGTTCACACGCGATTGGAGAGCTGAAGCTTAATCCACTAATATCCGTAACAAATGGGAACAGCTGATATTTAATGTTACTACATATTAAATACGTATTATTTCATTGCAATCTTATGGCCACATACTATTCATGCGTTACATATTCTAAGTATAGGTATAATTAGAAAAAGCGTCACGTAATTTTTCATAAATACTTAGATGATTCTTTGAATGAAATGATTATACTTTAAATGTGAAAACAATTCTTAAGCCCGCTTTTGTGAAGTCTCCTTAAATTACAAGACATTTAAAATATTATTTGGTCGTAGTTACATCAATTATACTTATATAAAGTGGCACCCTAAGTTACATTCTTCTTATGAAATACATGCTTTTTATTATTTTTTTGTAAAGGTCAAATACGCTAGAACTTATTCGCCGAATTAACATTCCTCAGAAATCATTACAATTCTTACAAAATCGACTGGAACGACGCCTACGGAGATTTGCCCAAGCCAGTCGCTCAGATACTTTACGATGATGCTTGCTGCGTAACTTTTGTCATTCAGACTAAAACGTCGTTAAAGCTCAACTGACATAACCGACGTAAATAGCCAGCTACCTGTAATCTCCGTCATTATAACTTTGCAACACTTTTTCATAAACTTGATTCTGTCTTTTATGGGAACGATAGGTACCTACATTAGCCTCTCCCGCATTTGCCATTTAATATAATATATAAACTGTTAAAATTATAACAATAATTTGTTTTCATGTTCTTTGTTACATATTTTATGCATGTGAATTAGATTTTTTTAAATCGTTTTCTTTCTAATCCCCTTTTTTTTAATTATAAAGATAATGAGTTAAATAAAATTCATTTACATTCGTTTTAAGGAAAATTACAATATGAATATAGTTCTAATAAACGCCGTGTAATGTAAAACTCATAAACAGTTGGAATTACAACAGCTGTCGATGACTTACAACGAAGTTATTTGTAACGCTTCAATACCTATCGTTATTTCCCACGGAAAGTAATAATCAGACATAAAGAAGAACTCTAATCAATTAAAGACGTGATAATCTAAGTTACGGGCTAATTAACGTGTGTTTTTAGTGTTTAAAGTAGTATAAGCGATCATGCATGCATGATATAGAGAAGATTTATATGGGAGTTCAATTAAACACATACACTACTTGCATAACTGCATACATAATTGCAAAGCTTTCTCGGGTTACCATAGCTGTCTCCACTAACTGTATTTAAATAAGATGAGCAACAAGTAATAAAAAGTAAAAAAACATTATTTCGATATAAGCTTTTTTTTAATATTCAGCCAACCTTCCAAACTCTCGTAGACTAAACGATATATCACAGTATGGTAGATAAAGATATTTTTTTCCACTAGGTGAGATCGACTTTCAATTGTGCCATCTACTTGTCTACTGAATTCTTCTGGCGCATTCAAAAAAAGACCAGCCTTACCGTACAGAAAGAAATCTTAGAAGAGTTTTGAAACGTTGCCATAAAAACGTCTGGAACGCCGGACAATACAACGACCAGTCATGGTTTAATTCATTCAGTTGCTGTGCTCTAGAAAATATTGCTTTTCGTACGCTATGGCGCGGCTGTCATAATACATTTAATACACCGAAGTATTATCGTGCTTTTATTACTCTACGTGCGGTAAACTTTTAGAAATTACCTACATTTCGAAACTGGGTTAGTTAGCGTTTTTGTAAAGACATTTTACTGAAGTATTTACTTTTTTTTATAACTGCGTTAAGCCGTTATGTTATATTATTGCAAGATAACAACGGATTTATTATCATCTATCGAGTGAAAGAAACTGGCGCTGCCGCAACTTATAAAGTAATTTTACGCAGATTATACTTCGTGCGTTGTACATTTTCAACTGTGTTGGACATCATGCGAAGGAATGTTAGTAGCACATAATTGCTACGTTAGTTTTCGTCTAAATTTGCTTTATTACGCCATAAACAGGGAATTCTCAGTTGTGAGCAGAGCCATGCCCAGTAGTGGTACATAAATAAATTCTGTTATAAATCCGTAATCCGTCTTTATAACTAGCTCCGTCCAATAAGAAACATGTCACCTGTCACACGGAGGTTAGGGTCTATATTGGTAGTAGGTACTGATTGCGAAGACAGACAACGACTATGTGATTATATCATTAACTGCGATCCCGACAGACAAATGGTCGGACCCTATAGCAAGGCATCGCATTTTGAAATCCTGCTGAAAATATTTTTTTTTTCTTTTCATCTATAGGCTGTAGCTATTAAAATAATTGTATACCATCCACCCGTCATTTCGGAGATCATTATATTTACAACCCTTTTAATTTTTGGCAACGTACAAATTCAACTCTATTAATTTCTTCATAAGCTACGAAACATATTAAATATATAAATATTTAGAATCTTATGATATACTTAATGGATGAAAATCAAAATTGGAAAATTATAAATGTCGCCCATAGCTACGTTTGCAGCAGGTGCAGAAAAAAGGCAGAGGAAAAGACTGGACACTTTTTTTAATACATTGTCAATCGTTCTCGTAGGAAATATTTTGTAACATTGATTGTATCTTGATAAGCGTTACACTATTGTTATCACTATACCTACGTAATTTCTGAGACGTTTCAATTG
This sequence comes from Myscelus nobilis, assembly GCA_018245955.1. Taxonomy (NCBI): domain Eukaryota; kingdom Metazoa; phylum Arthropoda; class Insecta; order Lepidoptera; family Hesperiidae; genus Myscelus; species Myscelus nobilis. Next base: position 4,817 of record DWEL01000312.1, read on the forward strand.
AAATGAAAACAGAATTCACTACCACACAAAATGATCTATCCTATAACCATAATTCATCTTATAACACATACGATTCACTAGCATACATAATTCTCTTTCGTAATAAATGCTAGGCTTAGGATAATGTAGAACAAAAAGCAAACAACATTATACATACATACAGAAGCACAGCTAAGACGTACAGAGTAAGGTTAGTTATTAAACTACATACCTATATGTGTATACTTTTGCTTGACTTGAAACAAGCGACAATTTACATAGCGATATCGGATAGCGCCTGCTACAAGAGCATTAGTATTCGCGGTGTCGGAAGTGACCGCGGCGGCCGCTAACGGTCCCCTTGGGTGTCGCGTTAGACTTCTGTACGCAAACCAGTAGCTTAGTACAACGATTCTAGGAAAATGTTTACTTACGGCTACTCAAGCTTTAAACGGTTTAAACTTAATATGCAAGCGTGTTGCAAGTGTCTAACTGTCTACGTAATTAGTTACGATTATTTCATAATCATTTAGGCTGAACTCTGCTTTAATAAAAATGAACTTGGATTTTAAATCTAATACAATACAAAGTTTCTTCTATGAGTAATTATATATTGCAAACCCTTACAATTATAAATATTAAGGTGCAGTACCTACCTTACCTTTTAATGTATTGAAATATTTAAAATTGATTTTTTTTACAAGTTTAAAATATTACCCCCATAGAGTAGTAACTCTATCATCAAAAATTACAAAACAAGGCAGCAGCCAAAAAGCCACGTCATAATATGTAACATGGGTCGGTCAGTGATCCTCTCCTCGGCGAGATGGCAAGGTCAACCAAGGCTGTTAATACCAGTCTTGACGAACACCCGTATCCACTTCGGTTAATGATACAGATGAAATAATAATACTTTCGTTTTCTGCACAAAAAGTCATATCTTTATGAATCCATTGATATACTCTACGTCTCTTCTAAATGCAAAAAGAGTTTAGAGTATAAAATAAGTCGATTTGCAAACAAACAAACTGATTCTTATTTTTACAGTATCTTTACAAATATTATCAGATATAAAGCACTCTTTTATCATTTAAAGGATTTTTGACATAAATTCATTGAATTCATACCTACATAAGAATATTAGAACAACATGTTTTGTATACCTATGTATGGTGTACGTGTGTACATTAATACATATGAAGATAATTATTATGGATGCATAAAAATAATAAAGAAGAGACGGCCTAAACAAGTTGATACTATATTTGAAATCACAAGCTTTCTGTGAGCAGCATTAAATGTAAAGACCAAATAAACAGCGGAGAATACACGACCTGCCTTCATACTTTGTTGTTATGAATTGTTAACACAAGGACAGGGCAAGCTTAAGTTGAATAAGTATACCGTGTACACTTTGTTTGAGCTTAGGGTGACTGACACCTCTTCCAGGCAAGGACCTTGCTTTTAATTTTATAAAAAACCACGTTCAATAGAACACACTTCCGTTTAGCGGGTTTTCAAAACATCTATTAAAGGTAAAAAGAAAACGAACAGAGCCTGAAAGGAGCAATCATTAAGTACCTCCGTGGACCATGTTTGTAATAAGAGTATCGCTAGGATGCTTTGTCATTCGGGTTATTAGCAGATATTTTTTATACATCTCATACAGAGCTTTTTTGGTTTGTTATTTCGTGCAGTGTCTATTAAGCACTGACGAATATTGAATACCACCTACCATTCGCGTTCTATATCCGAGTAGATTCAATTACTGCTGAATTAGGACTGGACCAAGACGAAATCGAGCTCACGGGCGCCGCAAAAAACGTCTTTTCAATTTGTGTAGGACCACCGTTAGAAGGCACGCACGAGCGGCGTCGGTGCCGCCATCTCCGCCGCTCGCTTTACAACTTTTTGCGTTAAAATGCAACTGTGTCGTGATGCAGCACATTCTATATTGTAAACATAACAAATTTATGTGAACGTGTCGCGGACGTTACTGAAGTATTTATTCATTACCATAAATTGGTCTTTTATGTATAGACTACAAGTGAACGTGAACGATTATTATTAGTTATTAGAGGTTATCCAAATCCAAAATTGCAATTAATGCTAATTGAAGCGATAGCCTAGTCTAAATATTAAATTAAGTCAACAAAGACCGACTTAATACAAACACTATGTTTTTATAATGTACGAAATGTGTAATGTGATTTCATAATGAAACGAGCCCAAACCGGACTGTATTCAGTACAGCTGCTGAAGTTAACCTGACATATTAACACTATTGTCTCTTAAAAATTCGTACCTACTATTGAATAAAATCCGTAAGATACCAAGAGTTTACTGTAATGTTTGTCGCGAAGTCAATAACGTTAAAAACACTGGAACAGAATTAAAGCGTAACGGTATTAAGCGTAACTTCGATTTTCTAATCGAAGGAATTCACGATATTATATAGTGCCCTCCCGTCAGCTTCGTAAATCAGAGCGGCAGCAACAGATGGCAATCTTAATGCCGTAAGTACAGGTTCACGTAATGGAGTAGCTCCAGACCCGTTGCTAGCGGAACCGGGCTGGTATTCCAAACAACCTCCTTTATTTACTTTATATCCCATTATGAATCTTTGAGCTATCTAAAATGGTTATTCTCTTGTAGACAACACCACAAATATAACTGTTCATAGGCTCCAAGATAAAGTCTGAAAGTAAATATCGCTTCGCTATATTAAGGCATACACCGTGTCTTGTCTACAAATGGAAAATTATATTCATGAGAAAAACTACGATGCTTCACACTTTATCAATTTAATCTCTGTGTCATGAATCAATCAATCGCTTTACTATGTGTATTTATAATTTATAAGAGGTCCACGACACCAATGGCAGTGGCGACAAGTTTTGAGACGTCTTTAGTTTTAAATTTATACGGGTATTGTTGATTAATTATTATTAATTATCTACCTGGAAATATGCGTAGTCCAGGTAAAAAAAATTTAAAGATTATCATAAAAACATTTTTCTGGATTCCATCGTACAACTATACATAAAAAAATTAATTATTTTATTTTATCGGTATAAACTTCAACGTATTTTTAAGTATTGATACAGTTGCAGTATAGATAATTTTTATTATTTAAACATTTCATGCAAAGATCGGTTTAAGCAACTGTGTATATCAGATGGTCGGACGGCTTCATTGCAGTCGGTATATCGTTTGCCTTTGACCCTGACCTCTTGTTGCACGTAGCGTGAGATATTAACTCGTTTATATGTAAACCCTCTTAAATATTTACAAAGTCCGTCGCAAACTTCGATTTATTACCTATGCGAATCTTCGACAGACGTACTTAACATAGGAATATCGATTTCTTGTTTCAGTTCGTTAAGGAAATGCTAATTTGTAGCTCTTACATACATAGGATTTGCATAGACAAATACAATTTATTCATAAGCTAATGATTGATGCAAATAGCACCGGTCGCTCAGTATTCAATTTTTAATCAGATAGAAGCACAAAAAGCGTGTGTTATAGGATAGAGAATGTAATTTCATACGAGGTTGGCGAGAAATTATTTTACAATCGCACCATCTCGTAAAATTAGCTACCGTGGGCTATATCGATGAATAAATGCCGTCGTAATTAAGATTTTTATCATTTACGTGTTCTGTTGCTCGTGAGTCTCAATAACCAACTATAAAAGTGAGTTAGATTATTAACTAATTTAATATCGTGTTATGTTGTGTAGTATTGTTACATTATTAATATCAAATTTTATAAGAAACAACGGAACGTCTAAGTGTCTTCATAAATCTACTGGCTTATGATCGAGCCGACCGTCCACTGCGGTAGTTGGTGTTACGGCAGTCAGTTTCCCGGTAATATCTCGTTGTCTCGTTAATCTAATTGAACAATTGTCCAGCGAGACTATTTCCATGGCCCGTTAGCGGACCACCGCCACCGGTGATTGAGAAAATATTTATCGGTTTCGCTGTAAATATATACAGTGACCGCTTGTTATCCTACGACAATGTTTATAACAAATAGCTTAATATCTTTAAATAAAACAAAATTTAATTCAGATTTACGCCCGTAGATACGACAGTATTTTTTATAGTAGACATATGACTGTATTCCAGTACTTTTAAATGGCGCAGTCCAATCTAACAGCAATCACAGTTTGCTACTTTTTCGTAGGCGCCTTAGCTCTTACGGGTTAGATCCCACATTCGAACCCCATATCACAACCAGGTTTGAGCTTTCAAACCTGGTTGTGATATGGATATATAACCAAGTGCTTACTTGGCTAAGGATATAACCTCATATATTTTTACAAAACTTAGTTATGACTTAATCTAAAACCAAGTAACCACATAAATTAATAGTTTTAGGCATTCCAAGAATTTACTATGATTTCTAAGAACTATTAATCAATAATTATCTACCGTAGAAGACAAGTACGTTCCATTGCCACAAGAATGTCAACAGATCCTCTCGTATTTTTTCTAAAGATTCTAATTACGCGATAGCGGTGATAATTATGTTATAAATTAATGTGCGATAATTTCACGGAAACACCTTGCACGGTCCCACTAAAACGTTGTGAGATCTTATTAAATAGTAGTGGCAAATATTTTACATTGTATCCTTTTAACGTGCTTAATTATCTCATAGAATAATCTGTAATATTCTTACTCGTATATGTATGTATTCTGTTTAATTGGCCTCAATTGTCGGATAAAAAATAAGTAAATACTAACGAAAGCTCTGAAAACGGTCATCAGAAAATTTTAACGATATTTTGAATTAAAAGCTTAACCGATAACGGTTTATCTAACAAATACGCCCTTACGGCATTTGCGTGAGGTTTTCAAAGTAACTGTATCGGTGTTCGAATAGCAAACTAATCAAGCTTCTAGGCGTGGCTGAGTTGCGGGATACTCTCTGAGCGTGCTTCAACGATTGTAACAGTAATTATATTAAATGAATTCATTTAGTATTCTTAAATATGAACTAACACATTAAGCTGCAACGTCTAACTGCAAAATGAAAGGGTTTTAATGCCGTTCTGTAGCAGAAAAGTATTCCTTAAACTCACATTTAGAACATTAACATAATACGAGTACATATGAGAAGGAACCTAATCGAGAACATAAATATTTAGAATAAGGTGTTTAACTTTGAAGACTAAGTAAAACTTGTTCAGTGCGGCCCTAGTAGCTAGCTGTTTGGGCCTAGAAAGGTTTAATGCGGACCTTGTAAGTAACTGTACAGTTGCACTGA
>DWEL01000313.1:0-10073 GCA_018245955.1 Myscelus nobilis
CGCGTTTAATTCGGACTAAAACAATTCCCCTTTTCCTATACCGTGAAAATTTCCTGTTGACTTTGCAATATCTAACTTCATATACTACATTTTTACTTATTGCCATTAAGAAATGCAGAATTTCAACGCGTGCAAAGCCGCGGACAAAAGCTAGTTGTACATGTAAACTTTCCTCATGAATCACTCTATCTATTTAAAAAAAACGCATCAAAATCCGTTCCTAGTTTTAAAAATCTACGCATACATAGGGACAGGAAGTGAAAGCGACTTTGTTTTATACTATGCAAAGAAGTATGAGATGTTGATTAATATTTTTATATAGCCATCATAAACATGGTCAGTCTTTAATAATAAAACACCACTAATAAAAATCTCCCCTAAGTATGTATGTAGTAAAACCTAAGTCAGAATTGACATCCAAATAGTTTATTTGGAATAGCAACATTGGTAATTTTGCAAGTTATTTTCTTAACCTTCCAACCGACTATACACTGAATAAATATCGTGTTTCATTTGTCGGCGTATTCCTTTCACGTATTACTAATGTGTTTCCAAGGAAATATTATTTCCCGGCTTATATAATGATTCGGCTTTACATCAAAACTGTAATATTGTTTCAAGTGTCTTCTGAACTGACTGATATACAGACACAAGAGGTTATTTGTTTTTACGTATATTATCATTTTTTGTGGCTATATGTACGAACGTTCGGAGCTTTGGAAAATGTTATTTCTCGACTCTGGTAACGATCATTTGCATGTTTGTAATAATTGTTTTATTAGGATACATTAATATTATACCTACTTATCTATTGAAAATGTATACTCTTTTCAGGAAAATATGTTCTATTTTATTCCCGTGACCTGGCCAACAGGCAGATGAGTTTTATATTAGGCAAAGCATATTTTCTTTTGATTGTCATATAACATGATAAGGTCTTAAAAAATAGAATGAAAAGATTTGTAAATGTTTTTTTATTTGACGGTTAGTAATTTGTCCGAATATAAGTTTAAGTTTTGAAGGATTTTCCAAAATTCGGGACAACTGAGTCTATATTCACGGGCACTTATAAAAGTCATCAGTTAAACCCACCGCCCATGAGCGGAACTAGAAAATGTAATCCGAAAAACGCTTCGCGAAACAAAAGGCGGCGAAATGAGAGTGAAGAATAAATGTAACAGATTTCCTAGTGAAAAATTTAATCAGTTTAACGCGTCCACGCCACCGCGCCGGCGGCGTGTTGAAAAATTCAATTAAAAACCTCATTTGTGTTTTTCATCGAGTTAAAGCTCTACTTACCATCGCGTAAGCCAAATATTGTGTAACGGTGCAAGCCGTGAACGGCTTGACATTGAATTCCAACCACTCCTTATGCAGGGTGATAGTTGTCGTAATCCATACTTTGACACTTATAGCTAATATTTTACACTATCTGGTATCCGTATAAATCTCAAATTCTAAATGTTTGAGCAACAGGTACGAATCATTAAAGTTATATTAAGCTGAGTATTCGTAATAATTTTTTTTATTGTTATCAAATAGTTTACAGCTACTATAAACAGCATTGTATCCGTTATTATTATTGAAACTATTACGATATATTTTCAGTTGGTGTAACCCGGATGCGTTCATGACTTACACCTGGCCCGTGACTGACGCAGAGCTGGCTCTTTGACTTCGAAACAAATAGTTAATTACCTAAAGAGCTCGTTAGGCCGGATTGTAGAACTCGGTCAGTTACTTTTTCTGCGGCTCAACCGTAGACTATATAAGGTGCAGAAATTATTGAAGAAAATTTTAAATATAAAAATGTATTGATGCCTTTGAATGTATTTTTTTGAACTCAGTAAATTTCTTTCACACTAATCATACAAACAACTAAAATTTCTATCACATTTAACATAGGAATGCAATTGATTGTAAACCTTGCATTATAACTTATATTTATTTTGAATAATGTCGCATTTTTCCAAACTTATAATATTTTTATGTGCATTGACGTCGTGTAAATCTTCCTCATTTATGAGGTAAGCGCCATTTCTGTTCACTTTGTAGCGCACGGCTTTAAGAGTTGCCGAGATTTCAGCGCCAATGAATAGTACTAAATCATTTAAAGGATTGAGTTTCTTTAAAGCATTTGGTTTACGCTTTCCCGGTAATGACTGGGAAATTAGCTTGAGCAGCAACTCACTGGACGTAAGCCACTTACTGAGCTAAATGGCGCAGTAGCAGAATGCGGAGAATGATTCCTACACTTTACGTGGACGACTTAGGATATATCCATTTAAATTCTATGTAGTATGTAATTTAATCTCCTTGCAGGTCTTAACGTAAGATTACTGAAAAAGAACAAACGTTTAAAAAATGAGGCGTCATGGAACCCCTAGCAGATGTGGAACATCATGGTCGTACAAGTAATAAATATAAAAGACGGTATTACTACAGGAACTAATTATAGCATGATTAAAAAAAATCAGTATTACGAATTTGTTACAAAAAATTGTGACTTTATTTAATTACCCTTTATTTACATTTCATACAAAAATTAGATATTAATTTCAAGTTGCCACAACTTTTTCATCTGTCTTAGTATAGCGTGACTTAGTATAGCGTGGCGACCCGTAGCCACGGCAAGCTTCGCCAGACCAACGATCCGCTTTATACCCGCGCCAATATATGTTTCACATCAAAAACGTAGGTATATCAGGCTGCTTCGTAAAAAGTAAAACTTTTTTGGATAACAAATCTTTTTTGCTCCATAGTGTTGTTTAAAATAAGTAGAGTGAATGAGTTTTGGGCACAAAAACTAGTCTTTCATCATAATTCAAAAGTTACTTTCATTCATTCATTCATTATGGAAGTTTATTTAATAAATAAACAATTCTCCTTTGACTCCATAATGGACGTCATTATAATACTAGTTATCACGCCGATTGCGCGCCGCTCCGATTATGGTGGACCGAAGGGAGCCTGCGCAAATAAACGCTCAGCAGCTTATAATTTTTAAACAAAATAGTAGAAACGTATACGAAGCACTTACGTACTTGAGCATTACGAGCATCTCGGAAAGAATCTCAGGAGCCATTTGGAGAGCGGCGAGATTAATGGGCGGTTATGAAACACATTCGGTCCGGCTCCGCAACTGCAATTTATGTCACGTTGCACACAATATAGATAAATATTAAAATGTAGGAGAAACTCTTCCACCCCTCTCCCGCCTCCCACCACCTATACGTCATAATATTACAAAGACGAAATAAACCCGTTTTATCCCTCTTATATTTTCACAGCTGAACCGATTTTGGGAAATTCAGTATGGACATAGGTAGCAATTTTCAACACGTTTAATAAAATACTTGCAACAAGTCGTTTGTTATAAGCACTCAGTTAATAACGTAGCAAAGTCTGTTAATGAAAAAGACTATTATTAAAAATATCAGCAAAATTGTCTTAAATGCGTGAAGTTGGTTAATTTTTAAACCCAAACAAAATCAATCGCCCTATTCTTTACTTTAGTTTAATAAAGCCTCGACTAAAGCGCTGTATTTAGCGCTACATATTTTTTTAAATCTTTTCAAACTTGTATGTAAGCATAGACTGTGTCTACGTTTATAAATGAGTAGATGATTGTAGCGATTTGTTATTTTAATTATATCAGGCAATCCGAACTTGATGTAATATGGAGTAAGCATTCAGGCTTCTACCTGTTAAGGAAAAAGAGCCCAAAGGTGGTATATAGAAGTTAGATGTTTATATCATATTGCTTAAGTTTGTAGCAAATTTTTATACAGCGCCTTTTGAATAATGGTCAGTGATATGAGAGCTGACCGGGTCCGATGTTATTTAACTTTACAGAGAGTTACAATCATATAGGTTAATACAAGGACTTATTATAATGGTTTATTTGCACCAAATTTTTAGTGCAGTCCAAATATCTTCCGAAGCAGTAAAAGTAATCTTTCGAATAGTGTTCCTAATAAAGCAGTTTTAACCGAACGAATTTCCCTTACGAAAGTTACCAATGCGTTTGCAACAGACAGACCGTTCACCGAGACAGTTGTATTTGTTGCACAATCGAACAGGATTTATTTATTTCCAATGCTTCTTTATATACAGGAGTTGAATTCTAAGCATCCCCAGTACATAGAGAGAAGAAGATACATTGCCCATATATTATTCATATGGTTGCATCGAGTTCTGTTAATATGTATTTACTGTCCTGTTTTCTTTAAATAAAAGCCGTATTGTATATAACCCATATATTTGTAGCATGAAGGATATAAAAGTATTAAAGTTTTGTATATTACGTTGATTATAATATTAGTTTGATGTTAAATATATAAAGGGTGTATAGTTTTAAACTGTAGTTTATGACGTCTTTGCGTGGATATAATATTTCGATGGAACTCACCAATGATCCGCTATTTCCAGGAAAAAAACCAGGAAGGCAAATAATAACAAAAAAGGCTTGCGAGGAAAGCGCGCAGTTTTAATGTGGGGATGAGCAGGAATAAATTGACGAAGATTTTTCAACGGACGAGATCAGACTGTGTAATTTGTTCGCTGCGTAAACTCACCGCTTTTAAAGATCCTTCGGCTACAAATAATTTTTTCGTGTCATACCTATGTGAAAAAAATCCTGTTTAAACATGAATCTCGTAGGAAGTACACGATTTTTGAGTCGACCGCCGATATTTAATCCAGATACCTTGGGATTTCGCCACAGTGATTAGGCACTTTTTAATCAAGCAGACCGCATACTATACTACACCTCACCATCAGGTAAACTTTAAACGCAAACCTAATATGAAATATAAAACCAGCTTACATTAATATTTAGAATATAATCAATAGTGGCAAATAATGTTTTAAATTTAGTCGAATATGCATATTACATTTTTTTTGCGGTGTTCCCGAAAAGATAATAGAAATGCCATGGTGACTGTCATTAACCCAGCAGCTGCCTGTAGCCATGGACCGAATGTCACACGTCGACAATAAAAGGTTAATTACGCTAACAATTAAAATACTACATTGATTTTGAACTAACATAACCTTTGTATAAGATTCAATGAACCAATAGAGAGACAATCAATGACAGTTAAAATGAATGATTTATAGATATGCAACGCGAAAATAGTAAGGTAATAAATAAGAAAATAGCCGATTCGAATCGCATTCTACGTTCAACACAATAAACCTTCCACAAAGCTCCCGGCCGCAGCCGGCGCGTCCGCAGGAAATCCACTCGCTGAAGCCTCGAGGATCTCATTTCCGGTCACACGCTGAAGACACACTAAAAGGCTTCTTTTTACATTTGATTATTTTCATTTTGTTTCGTTCTTCCGTAAAGTTTAAGATGGCAATCGCAAAGCTTAGTTAGTGTTTCAATAGTAATAAACATCATATATTTTCAAAACATTACCATACGACGTACACAGATAGCTACGTTATTGACGAGGGGCCTGTGCTCATATTTTAGAAATTAAATTTGATTTTTACGTTGTCAGTAAATTTCGTAAGGACAGAACTACCTTTCTTATCTTCATATTTAACAAACATAATATATCCGTGTAACAATCTTATCAAGATCCCCAAACCAGCACAATTACCGTTGTACCACATAAATAACGTTTTTCGAACACGGTCCTTAATATAGGAAATGAGCTCTTGTGTCTCAAGTCTAGAGGTTTTGAATCCCAAGACAACGTATAGTTAAGTCGTTGAGCTGCTCCTACGGTTCCCGCGGGAGTTGCTCCATGTGAAATCTACAAGCTTCCATTACCAGTCACATTACGAGAACACGCTTGAGTAAACCTTTTCACCTCTGAAGGCGTCTCGACAATAATACGATAATGAAAAGTTCTACAAATCATTTAAGTAATTTCTTTCTTTGCTTCTAACAACAACACTTGTATATACTCGCAATAATGAAAGCATAAGTATTTTAACTGCTCAATTTCAAATCAGATATTGAGTATAATTAATTATCCCAATCATTATTGGAACGAAGTTCCTTATCGCGCGTTGCGAAGGAGGATAGACGGAAAAAAATCAGACGGAAGTTGTCCGACACACTAGTGTTGCCAATGAAAAGAAATAAAATTTTATTATTATACAATTCCTTCACTAATTAATCGAAAGGACTTCGTTCCATTCGAGTGTTCCTTGACACCTTTCTTGTGTTTTTAATTTTATTTATTTTAGTCACATAAATATTATGTTTAACAAAAAATCAAATTTAAAACATGTACATTACCACTTACAATGAAAAAAATCTTTTTATGGTAGGAAACGAATTGTTCGTTAGTCCATCAGTCTGGAGTCTCAAGACAATAAGGCTTAAATAAAACTCTGAGCCGCTCGCGACGCGTTCGCAGGAAATCCACTCGATGAAGCCTCCAGGCTCTCATTTCCGGTCACTCAGCCGACTCGAGAAGGTTTCATAATGGTATTTCTAGTTAAAAGCCATTTTTGTTTGGCAAATATGATAGATATTTCAATTTTTATTGATAAATCTTAATATTCGTGAAAGTCAAAGCCGTTTCAAGTGTTTGGACCAAAATCTTTCTACACCTACTTCAGTTAAGAGGCTTCAGGCTTAGATTTATCAGTAGTCTCCATATTTTGTTCTTCTTATCATGTTAATGATAAAAGCCGTTTCGACATAATGCTAAGAAAAATATCAGAATTTTATCCGAAACAAAACCGTTGTTATATTTTTACGTAAGCTCGTAAGTAATTATTTACATTTCTACCCACAAATGTTGATTGCTGGACATAGCCTAATATTAACTAGGATAATTTGTTTATAAGGACAGAGATATTTGGCACTCGCTGCTTTCTGCCTACCGCGTTGCCGACCTGGCGTGATGGTATAACAATAATAATAACTCCAACAGGTAGATAGGTGATGTATACTTTTAAGCCAAAGTTGATTGAAATTTCAGAAATCATATTTGTAAAGAATAATCTGCCTTGATCTTTTCATTATATATCGTACTGAAAATCTAATTGGGATTAATCTACAATTCCAGACTTATTAAGGGAATAAAACAGACAGGTGTTTGAGATAAAAAGGAAGCGCCCTTAACGTTATCTTTTTTTCCACCGTTTCAGAGACTGCGAAATTATCGAAGGGAAGGTCAAGAGCCTAATAAATATTTAATATCCGTGTAATTATACAAAATAATAAATATCAAAGCGAATATAGCAACGTTATAGGCAATTAAGAATTCTATTAACATGAGTGGACTCAAGATGCGATATAATTTTTTATTCAACATAATTGCCATATATTACATTTTTACATTGATTTTCAATGTATTCTATTATTGTATTAAGCCAGCAGACCTATTGAATATATCAAAAGGCAAATATATATATGTATGCTTATAATTAGTCCTTACATTTTAACTCGCACTTACCTAAACTCTCTAATATCTAAATGGGGTTTTACAGAAAATGCATAATTATCCAGGTTAGATGTGCTGACGTAACAAAAATGCCAGTGGGCTACGTAAGTGGCTATGTATGTTTAAAAATGGGACATTTTTAGAAAACCGTTCTTTTGTTAAGTTAATTGCAGTGTTGATGAAAAGTACACAAAAGATGCGATTAGTGTCGAAAAATATCCCGGACGGGCAGTTTTTGAACCGGAAATTAGTACGTTCAGGCGCTCGTGAAAAGCGCCCGGCTGGAAGCGGAAGTGACGAATTTCCCCTTGCTTAAGTGGGCAACGGCACCAAATTAGATGGTGTTTTGAGTCTATGGGGCTTTCAAGGGTCACTTTATTTTTCCAACGGCTTTTTATGCTAGAAAATTTTGCAAAACTTTTTTAAAGTCAAAAGAGAACTTCAGCGTTTTTTTTAATTCACTGCAGCTGTACCTGCTTAATTAGAAAATTTGCTTTTTCGGGATTACCACGAGCTGTTCGGACCAATATTTAAAACACAGTGGATCTACCCGGCGAATAAAATCTTTTGCATTCTTAATGTCACCTTTGAGTTTGGTCCGTGGGAGCTGCGCGTATCACTATTTACAGATAAAAAAAATTATAAATACATTTTTCGTTTACGCTTTTCTAGAGGAATATTGCCTCAGTTCAAAACATGTTATGAACATTGAACGACTCGTTATTTGAGTAAAAAATGAGGGCAAGAGAACCTCTGCAAAATTGTCTCAAGCAATATGAACTTTTGCAAGCGAACGTAGATATAGACGAGAAACGCGAAGACCCAGCTGTAGAGTCTGATTAGTATGCTATTGGGAATAAATAAAATGCCATTCGCCATGGCGATTTGCTATCGAGTTACATTCCTTCGTGCAACTGTGAATGAAAAAACTAATTGTTATTATGCCATTGTGAAGACAGCAAATGGAACAAATTCTACTTAAGATTGACTTAACTTAATGGTAACTCATACAAGTAGAGACGTTTAAACGATTCATTTAACTGTGAGGGTCACTCGCAACTCCGTCCCGCAAGTTTAGGTTTGACCTTTTGTGGTGTTCAACAAATCCTCACTTTTCAGCAGTAGAGGTGACACAAACTAACTACTTTGATTACATGTTACGGAAATAACTGTAGTTGAACTGTACTTTGACTTTACGGACGTAAAGTAAAAACAATTTTTTTGTGCACGTTTTAATAAAATGCTTTGAATTCCTAGTCGTTTGGAAATTCGCTCGTTTCCTTAAAGAATATAAGTCACGGCACCTTTTTGTTTAAAGAAAATGAAATTTTTATAAAATCTTATATAAATTTTTAAAAAACAAACAAGATTTAACAAGTTGCTTTCGTGCTTATCCTTTTTACCCCTTGCAAAGTTTAATTTTTGCAATTCTTACCCCTTGCTGTGTCACTAGGAAGACATGGCCTTTAGTGGCCATTAGTATCAGACATCACTTGAAATAAACTCCTCATTGTTACTTGGATATAAGAACTTGACTCGTTCCCTAATTTCAAATGGACATAGAATGTCATTAACAAACATGAACATTTGAAGGATTTAAGGATCCTGTTATCTCGCCATCGCCAACCTCAATTTTAAAGTTGTCGTACCAAAAAAGTAGGGAGTCTATTCCTCCCAAATCTACTTGCGAGTACTAATGCTAACTCATCTCGCTCGGGGCGATCAGAGCAACAATTAGGATGAGGGCCGTCTATCTGAGTGTAATTTTCCACTCCACTTGCCGTAATTAGTCCGAACGCGTGACCCTCGGGTCCCTCGCAAATGCCGTTTAAAGACGGCCACCTTTCAAACTGCGCAGGAAGCCGTCGTGTAAAATTCGTAAGTGTTTTGAATAAATTTTCCCTGAACGTATAATCTGAAGGAAGCAGGTCGATAGGTTCATTGAACTCTATCGAAGATTCAGATAACATCGGTTACAGGAATGTGACAGATATGTTACAAAGGGGTGTTTAACGTAAAGGAATCACACTTATAATTATTTCTACCGCATCATATTATTATGCTGATCTCTGAACTAAGTGATTGCAATTTTCTGCGATTTTCCAGCTCATTCTCGTAAGCTACTGCGACCGTTTATCTTTCGGTCGTATCCTTGACTTATTATAAGAAACACAATTTACGTCACCTCCTACCCGCATTAAGCGTAACAACATAAATAACTGTGTAAAAACTCTTATGCGTGTACGTAATATTTTACCCCTACGCTTTACGAAAGATGGATCGCATCCCATATTCATTTGTTTTTCGGACAACATTGCCGGGAGGGCTGATTAATATTAAAAAGTTCATTCAACTTCTCTCATGATGAAAGATTAAGTAAGTTTACACGAGCGTGGGCCCGTGTGCTGTTTACGAATTCAAAGCGCCTAATTGTCTAAGAGTGTTTTCAGATATCCGATTTGGACGCGCGATACAGTCGGTGCCAAGTCGCTTAATATAATTAATCGTGTGCTAGTGTACGTACGAGAGAGAACACGAGTGAAGTGATACGAAAGAAGAATAAATTAGTATTATAGTTAAAATATTTTCAAAATATATATAGCGCCTGTAAATCAAGTTTGTATTCCGGGGACCTTAAGACCCTCTTCGCGTCATGAG
>DWEL01000314.1:0-10071 GCA_018245955.1 Myscelus nobilis
CGGACTATCATAGGAAATTTAGTGTTGCATAGTATCCTGCGCTTCTGTATTCCTGGTAATTCTAATAAAGATACTGTAGTGTTAATCGAGGTGGGCTGTTAAATACATTAAATGTTTTCTTTTAACATCATGCAACATGCTATGCGGCGTTAGTCGAACGCAAGCGGACGGCCGTCCTCGACGGTCGCCCCCGACGGCGAGCGTCGATCGAGCCGCTCCTTTATTTGCATTTTATGAAAGCTGTGCACGAAAGTAGACGCCGAATTTGTCTGAGTTCGCTGTGAAATGTGGTTTCAAAGCACATGCAGTAAACAATAAAATGCAAATAAAGCGAGATTTGCTTGGATTCGAGGGCGCTAGTCGATACGTAATTACATAATATCAATGCTCAAATGACACGTAGCACGTATGCACATATCAGATAACATTACGAGTTGAGTGGTCGGTTAGTTTTTGATATCTCAGAGGTCAACGTACCCGGCTGGCTGCTCTCATGTCGCTCTCGATTCTCTTAAAGCTTCTGTGCAGCTCCCGCATCTCGAACATGAGGTCCAGAGAGAAGGGCAGCAGTCTCAAGGGCTCGAGGCTGGCCAGCAACGTATCCAGCAGGGTCCTGCAGCGCGGCTCCCCGATGCAGCCGGCCAGGACGAGGGAATCCGGCCCGTAATGTTTCGCTAGGATGGATTCCCTCGTTCTCACATACGAAACCCATGCATCGACGGATTGCGCGCTGTACGGATAAAAAAGAATACATTAACAAATACAATAAACCTATTAATCTGTTACTGTATTTAAAGATACTTACTTTAGAAGACCCAAAATGAATGCGTTGAACTTGACCAGCCCCTCAGTGACCGCATCTTCACTGTTAATTCTCAGTACCAGCTCGTTGAGTGATTTTGTTATTGGGCCTGTAACAATATGCGGTGTTAAAATCGATACGAAAAGTAATACACAGCGATAAATAATAATCGTAGTTATTTGATACGATACCTTGCCTGGCGGTTGCTTCCACCATTTGCCACACAGAATTATTAACAGCCCCGAATGACGTCTCGATGTTTTCTTTCAGGCCATCTCTAAATATCGCGTACAGAGCTGGACATAGCGCGTTCAGAGCGATTTTGGCGCATGTTGGTGACTGTTTCGAATCACCCAAGAATGCTAGCTCCGCCTGGTCGGTGGCAGGCGAGAAGTGCTGAATTAACATTTCCACAGCATCCGTAACGTTTGAGACTAAAGCTAAAAGTATAAAGGATTATTATTGTTAATATTAACAATAGTTTAATTCAACGCCTATCTATTTTGACTGTGCTAAGTACAAACCTCTTTTCTGCGATACATCGATCAAATCATATTTAACTCGCCCTTCATGTAGCGTGGGAGTTCCGAATTCATCTGGACTTACTTCGCCTTCTTCGCAAATGGGTATCTCTGCTAAGTTTTTCGCCTAAAATTATAAAAGTTACTAGTGATCGGTGATTATAGAAATGTAACGAATCGAAGCAACGCATGTAATGGAAAACGGCGAATGAGAAAATAAAAATAATCGACGTAGGACAGACATGGTACATGTGCTACGAAAAAAACAGCGCTGTGAAAACGTACAATTACGATAAGCTCACGTCGGAGGTGAAAAGGAACATTTGATGCAAGAAATAAAATAAAAATAAAACGGAAACTAAAGATACTCACAGAAATCAACGGGCAATGTGATGCGAGGGGGAATGTGGACGAAAAGAGATACTGTTACCTGATAATGTCTTTGTGCGATCACCGCAGAAATGTTAGGTGAATTAGGTGGAGTTGCAAGATTGACTACCTTAAGCTCTTCTATAGCTTTTACTTGAGACACTGGAACCTCCGTTTTACCTTCTGACTTTTGCGCAAAACTCACAGATTTCTTGCTATTACAACTACTAGCGCTCGAGTCTGTAGACCTTTGATTCTCTTCTTGAGAACGTTTCATTTGGAGAAACTTCGTAACCTGACTTCTTACCTTTTGAACTTGATTTTGATCCCATTCGTCCATATTTTGGCAGTTGAAGCCGCTTTGTTTTAAGAATTCTTCCAATTGTTGCAAATCAGCGCTACTGATGAGGGCTCCCGGGGGCGGAAAATCAATATATTCCATTTTCTTAGTTCTTGGTTTCGGTAACGGTGGTGTGTGAGGTCTATGGAATTTTATTTCATTTGATTTTCCTGATTCTAGGCTGCTTTCTGTGCCGACACCTTCGTCTTGGTAATATTCATTGTAATCGGCATCTTTTTCAGCAGCGTCTAAGAACTGTTGAGACAGCCTTTTGGCAGCTAAATCGTTATTCTTTCTGTAATCGAGATTTTGGTTTTGTAGATAATAAGGTTCTTGTAACGATCTTCTCTTAGTTTTATGCTCTACAGCGGCCGTAGCACATACTATAGGATCTTGTATTAATTCATCCATTTCAAACATGCTGTACCGTTTTGTATGACTAGCTGACTTGCGAGTTTTATCAATGGATTTACGTAATATACTCTTTGGTAACGGAGGCCTCGGGGGTGCCAGTTCTCCTTGCTTGACCATTCGATTTTGATCGGCCAACGATAAAGAACGCTTCGGTATAGTAGGAATAATTCTCTGTCCGTCATTATTGACACAACTAGCCTCTGAGCTCGTAGCGCTATCGTAACGATACACGAATAACGGATTAAAGTTCCCAGCGGGAGCGGGACTGTTCTGTGCAGACGAATCTGTTAACATTGTAGAGGAACCTCGGTAGCCTGACGACGGTTGAGTAGCCGTGCTGGAACTGGAAGATACTGCTGTGTTGTTGCCGACCAAATTATTGCAATCGCAACTGGTAGGCCTATTCTTTGATTTACACGAAGGCGACGAATTGCAGTATTTATCGCTACATTTAGATATACCTTCTTTTTCTTTTATTTGCGCCAATTCCGGCAATTCTGATAACAATTGCTTACATTCCACAGGCAGCAAAAAGTTAAGCGAGTCCCAATCTTTTATGTGACCTAAGCCTTTTTTCTTTAAAATCTCTACATCGTTGCATGAGAAGGGCCGTTTACCTTTCACTTGCATTCGTGTCTTCTTACTTTCATTGGGTTTTGGAGAAATGTTTACTTTCAACGGGCTTAAGTAAATATTTGGTCTACCATTTAAGAAACTAATGTCTGGTAATGTATAGTTCGGATAAAGAACAAACACAGGTTTTTCGCAGTCTCCTTCTTTTAGTTTTTCCAAGAAAGACGGCTCCACTATTTTAAGAAGTTCTCTTTCATGACAAATAGCGGAGGAATGGATGTTTGATGTTTGCATACTTTTATCCAATGTAAGAGCTTCTAGGTGCGTTGATGTAGATTTATGATCGCATGACTCTCTCAGTAGTACTTTATTCATTCTTGTAATCTGTGTACCGTCAGATTCGGAACAGCTCGAAATGCTAACACTTGTGGCTGACGACTGTGAAGAACACGATTTTCTGCTTCTTGTTTTACACGGGCTATTATTTATGTTTATATTAGACCTCTTGATGTGTGGTTTGTTAACAACGGCGTACAAATTTGACTCACTGCCGCTTAATTTGGCGCCGTCGATGTTCTCTTCTTCTTCGATCACTTCATCGTATACTCTGTTGAACGGGTTGACAGATCGGACCTCGTCGTAAACTACCGATACGTTATCCTCAGTGTCGCACGGCAACTCGGCTTGAGGCCTATCCGCTGAAATAGATTTGGAATCTCCGAGTTTGTGCTCTCCCATGGACTCGCCACTTTCACCCCCCGAACTGGAAGGCCAACACTCCGATCTGTCCAATTGATCCATACCGACAATTCCATCGTTACTTATGCTTTTCTGTTTCATGAACAGCTTTACCAAATTAAACGATTGCTTCGGTTGACTTTTATCAGATGACGTTTGATTTTCAGTAGAAGATGTACTCATAGGTTCAGAATGCTGACTTCCGTGAGTTGATCTATTCTGTGAGACATCGTACACTTTCATGCACGTGGAATTGCCGGTAAGCTTATGATTCGCGGTGAAAGAGTCCACCTAAAAATAAAGGATTTTGCAATGAAGTAACAACATTATAATCAGTTAACGAAAAATGCCTTTCATATTAATACGTATTAATACGAACCGTTGAATTGCTAAGCGCTGCCGAATTTATTGAACTACTGATGAGTTTTCTTCGGTATAAGTTAGGCAAACTTTGGCTTTTAATTACAGAACTATTCATTTCAGTTGTGGCGTCAGTCGATTCGTTTGAGTCTTCATTGTTATTACCGGATGGGTGCCTAAAATTGATAGTAACAATTAGGTTTATGTCGCTGTTAGCATTTGATTATTTCAAACAAGTGAAATTGTATTACATAATGATAAATACCTTCTTAAAGGTGTTTCGCTACTTTGTTTCTTAAGCTTACTCCACGTAGTTAATCCTAAATCACTTCTAGCCATTGAGGTCGTTAGCTTATTTGTTAATTTCTTACATCGCTCTAGTAATTCTAAATTCCTGCGCGTTCTTTCATCACTATCTAATGCTACTAAATTATCCTTACCCAGTTTGTCTGAAAAACGATTACAGTATTAGCGGCGAGATTATCATATATAGACACAGTATGATTCACTCCTTTGTAAGTGGCAAACATTATATCTTCCGAGCATTAATAATTTTACAGGGAAGCTTATCATTAATCTTGGTGAGTAAATTACCATGTTTTTGATTGACGGCAGGTTCAGCGCACTCACTGTCCTCGGAGTAAATGGTGAGACTGCCCTCGAAGGCGATGGTGTAGTTGTCTTTATTGGCTTGGCAGGTCAGTATGAGGTCCTGCTCCGTAGGCAACTCACAATCTAAGCTGTCCACGCTGAAGTGGACGCCGTGTGCACCCTCCTTCACCGGAGAGAATAACAACTCCGATTTGCATATCGACATAGTGTTGATGGAACCGACGGACTCTTCGCCCTAAACGAGTGTAAATACAATTACATAATTAGAAGTAAACGGTAACGATCGTTTATTATGTTTGCAAGTAACATCGATAACAAGTCAACAGACAATTCATGATATCGGGAGCGGCGTTTGTCTTTAGAATGTTTTGGGTGATTTTATAATTGGAACGTTACATGTGTAGCTGGCGTGCGCTTGCGGTCGATGGTTGCCGGAACATTTCGAAACCGTTTCGAGCGTTAGTTAGAATATAAACATATGCTCGGAACACGGATTACTCTCGGCACTGTTAAATTTGGAACTCAATCATGTAGTCGAAACTATTTAAATGTTATACGGAACAGTATCGTAAGATAATTAAAAATGTTTAACTTTTATGTTTATTGAAAATATACTGTTTCAAATATTTTCCATTGAATGTGTCAGTGTTTCTAGACAACATTATTGCCTACAGTCCAAGCGAGTCTGTGACACACGCTGTAAAGCGGGCGTTATCATCAATTTAATACCCTTCCTGCTACATATGAGGTCACAAATCAAACAGTTACACATCGTTATGTTCCATTTTATTCTCAATGCAATTTTTACCTACTCACTGTGACTGACGGCAAAAAAATTTTAAGTATCGATCATTATGAGGGTAGTAGACACATCTTTACATATAGTGAAGCCGACAAAGCACGTGCATTGAAAAAATTTGGAAAATCGTGACTAATTCATTCAAACTAACACTCATCACAACGGGAAAGTAAATAATCTATATAAAGTAAACGAATTATCATATAATACAGTAATACTATACATAACATAGGAATTTAAAAACAATCACATAAGACCAAAATGACAACCATATAAACGTGTAACTTACTGAGTAATATCCATTACAGGAGTCCCAATCAAATTCTGTCACACCCATTTTCAATAGTAACCGTTTATACCGACGTCTTAAATAAATGTCCTCATACATCACTCTTTAAGAACTCGTAATAGAAATGTTCGCTATTTAAACTTCACACTACCGCTTAAAACTTTGATATCGTCCGGCAGTAACATTATCTAACACACACGCAGTTAATTAACAGTGTCAGCAAAGATCCCGGAGTGACCTTATTTAAAAAGTTGCATGTGATTAAATTCATCGCAACGAAACACAGCACTGCGGACTTCACTCCCGACGCCCTGGGCGCTACTGGGGCAGCGAGGATATTAATTTTAATATTAGCCACCGCCTATGTTTCTCAAACTTCATTACCGCATTCGAAACTAACACGCGCGCAACCACTGTAACTTTTACTCCTTTTCGAGACGAAAGTTCGATCACGACTGTTATCGATTCATAATTGGACGTTAAGAAACCAAACCCCAAGCGAGTAAACGAGCGCGCAAGTCTAATTAACGCAATTACAAACACAAACAAATCTGAACACTGCGTAAATTAGTCATTAATTTCAAGGCTTCTGTGAATGTTATCGATAAAGTTCGTGAGCCCGGCAACTGCACTTTCAACGAATTTTTTAAAAATTGTATTTGACGTTGATAAACTTGTACGGTTTGAGAACGAGTGACAAATTGAATAGACTTCATTGGCAACTCACACATGGGTAGCGTATGTGCATGTTCACACATAGAGCCGAGAAATAAATATAGCGCACACACACATAGAAATCGCGCAGAGGGACCGACAGTATGGACGGGGGATAAAGAGCGCAGTTTAAACGATTGACGCAATTCGGTGTGAACGTTTACGCACACATTGCCAGTGGTCTTATTTTATCTTTACTACTCGCACATCCCGTGGGACCAACGTACTGAACGTACTATGGGGGCTCAGTATAGGAAGACTAGTTGTGAATGCGAGCCAAGTACTTCGGACTTTCCATCTATTTGTACATGCGAGTCTACGGTCTGACTCCTCCTGGGACATTACGCGGAACTAATAATAATTCAATAATATACTGGACGCTGATTAATATATGGAACTAGACTGTTATCGTTGAAACTTTAATACGAAAACATATAATTGAGTATCGGGTAGCTAATAACTTGAAAAAACATTTTAGTATATATGTTAGTATATATAAATAACCTAATACCCTAAATTTATCTCCAGTACTACATACGTACATACGTTAAAACGCCTACACTAACAGATGGATCGATTCACTTCAATCAATACAGTTATAGTTTTATAACTTTTATGATAATTTTAAAGGAATTAAGTGCAAGGCTTCTTGAGTAAGCAAATGTGCGGGAGTAGCATTCATTATTATGTACGAGTTTATTATTGTCAGGTATTTCGAGTTTCAGAATTTCTATGCTGAATATTTTCCGTGTCGTAATGAAATAAACGTAACACTTATTCGGAAATAAAAAAATCAAAGTCAACACAATGTGAATCACAGGTTTGAGTGACATCTATGATGATCTAAGTGTAACACGAGAGTTCTCGAGTTGAAAATAGATGGCGTCTTCATACAAAAAGGTGTAAGCGTACAATATATAATTATAAATACATAAATGATAGAATTTTAATATAAAAACAACACAGTAACACCAAAAATTATATATGAATACGGTTTAATGAAATGAATGATTTAGTGTCCGTTGTAGCGTTAATGTGGTATGCGAAAAGTAATGAAAACAATAAGGCAATGGAACACTGAGAGCAAAGCGAGGCGAACCTGAATACTACTGTCGCCACTGATAGAACTGTCGAAACGAAACTTCTCCATGAGAGAGCTCGAGACGCTGGCGAACATCTCGCCTCGCGGGTTACACTGCAATACACCATGACATGAAACCATATCCACCGACAAATTAGTACGGAACTGAAAAACAAACATAATATACGTGGAAGATAATACCAATTAAATATAAATAACGAAAATATATAAAATGTTAGTTAAAGCCACCGTCGACCTAAAGATATTATGTATAATTAAGGTTACGTTGCACAATTATAGGTTATTTTGTATTACACCATTACGACATTACATACGTACTAATAAATAACAGTATTAAAGAGAGGACTAAGTGAGAATAGAAATATTAGTTACTGATAAGAGATGCATTAGTGAGCACAACATGTTGATTGATTTCCAACCTCCTTTATTTCATTAAACTTTTGTTATAAATATTCATCAGCAGCCGGTCTTTTACTACAGAAAATAGCACAATTAAAATAAATTGTAAAAATTAAGTCATCCATACAATCAGACAATGAGTAATTTCTAATATACTCAACCATTATCTAACTGATAACGGACAAAAACAAAGTATTTAACACAATTTTTGGAAAGATATCAAATCTAGGCCTCTAGTCACATTTCTGCAAATGTAATTGACGTAATTTGTTAAATATATGTATTGCCAAGTTGTTTATCAGTTGTCCAGTGACTTTCTACCGTTTAAAAGACATCTAGACGATGACAATTCTGCACCTGCTGTGACATTCGACATGCCAATTCCATAAATTTCATCATACAACGAACCGTGTCCGGTCGAGCTTAAAGGTTCGAAACCTAAAGTAGCTAATAACCTATCATTAAAGTTCGTTGGTCCTTATACAATACGGGAAGGAAAAAGTATTAATACCAATCTATCATAAATTAGCTTTATATAAAGACTCAACAAGGACTATAATTGAGTAAGCGAATTGTTTTTTTACGAACCTTGTCCACAAATCTGCCCTTTTACGGTTTAACCGTTACAACACACAAAGGTAATGGAATAACTTTGCTTTTATAGCTGACACGGTAAAGATTTTAATTACGTTCGTGGCCTGCGATTATCTTTTTATTGCAGATTCAGATGGCATAAAAAGCGACTTGCAACAAAACTCAAATAAAGTAAATGTACGTCTACACTTATTAAAATGGAACTTTTAAATAAATACCCAAAACTTGTTTAATTAAAACCGTGTTGCATAGTATTCAACTTTCCACATGAAGATTATATTTTACTGCAATGAGAGTGACACTCGGAATGTTCAATGTTGTTACCGATGGACACCCAATCGACTGAGCAGGATGTATCGATTACATATACATATATCTCCATTATATGATTTTAAATATGACGACTACATAATTAATAAACAAGATCATATAACTTTCAATATGATAAAGAATTCGTGACTTTATTGAACGATTTTATTTTAGAGATTAACTCAGTATAAGTAGCTGATTGACGATGTGTAAATTATACGCTTTAATATAAGATAGGCATAATTATGACTGCATAAAATGGAAAAATATGTTTTTCATAGCGGACGACGTATTTCACTTTAAGATAAATGCTTGGGAGAACCGTGACGGTAAGTATATTTTAATAAGTATATAAATAAACATAATATGAAGTGACACATACACTAATGTTAATAAGGTCGATATACAATTGAACTATTAAAGTATCATAATTATTCTACATTTGAATACGTCAAGAGGATTTGTATTATTATTATTTTTCTTTGCAGAAAAACTCGACAATGTATCAAATCATTCCCGTATACTAGTACCTTAATAATGTCACTTTAACAACAACCTTGTTAACTTTTGTCACTAAAAACATTGAAACATTATAACGGTTGTATAAACGATTAAAATTCTGTATTATGGATATCGTATATCACAGCATATTTTTTAGCACGTATTTATGAATAAGATTTTTAAGCTCGGTTTGTTGTTTTCGCCCGCATGGCATTACAGGCGTCATATATCGGCAATTATTAATCATAATTATATGGAGGAAAACGCTACCAAGGAATTCATAAGACTTGAATAAACGCGATATCATGTTCGTTGAAAATGTGGTTGTTATATGTTTTTGAACGGCCAAATTATAGCACTAACTGTGAATCAGGCTGCAATTTTACTTAAGATACATCAATGTAAGAATCTATTTCAAATCTGCACTTCACAGAGCTGTTCAGAGTAATCGAAAAATAAAGAGACAATATGTCGCCACATCCATCTATACTAAGAGTGATGGGAGTTTTTTTCTCCCGGTCTACTATAGCCTAAAGGACGCACAAAGCCGAAGAACGATGACTGAAACCTGACTTTCATTGACTGTATGTACCTTATAATGAATAAAACAATTTGAATTTGAATTTGGATTTGAC
>DWEL01000315.1:0-10070 GCA_018245955.1 Myscelus nobilis
GGGAATCGAACCCACGACCTCCGGTTTCACAGTGAGGATCTCTAACCGCTAGACCACGAGGCCAGTCGAATTGAAGTATTCGAGGGTTTCCTTTCATTTATCAAACATTTTTAATGATTTATAATTTATCTGTGCAATGGTGTAAAATAGTAGCTGTACAATGGTTAACACAGCGATCTCTTATAATGCGGGAACATCAGGGAACTCATATTGCATTTCTATGAAAAGTTTAAACTCTTATCTGACAATATACCAGCGAATATTCTGTAGACTAAACAAGTGCAATAAAATAAGTGTAGTCTACAATATTTTTTTAAACATCTGTTCACACGATGTATCTGTGAATTTGAATATGAATTACAACGTGTACAGTTAATAACTATTTTTTTTCGACCATTTTGTATGTCCACTGCTGGTGCTAATGTCCTCTCATAGTGAAAGGTATTTAGACCATAGTTTACCAAATTACCACACTAGCCAAGTGCGAGTTGTACTGGGCCAACGTGGTAAACTGGGTTGTATAATTAGCTACTACCTAGTAACATGTTTGTGTACTGATATATGCTAATATTTTATAATATCGTTTGGAACTTAGCAAAATGAGCATTATTTGTTATTGGTTTGGTTGCGTTTTCCCTTACATTAAGTATTTTATCGTGTCACGAAAAGTTCAAACGGACCTTTGTGTCCCGTAATAACTTTGGGCGGTCGACCTGTCCGGCTAAGGATGCAGTAAGTTAGAAGAAACTTACTCTACAAAAGAAAGGAGAGACTATAGGTTTTTTGTAGATATATTTGTGACCTTATTGTGTGCCGTCGCACTTCGAAACTAGCCAAAAGCGTTTGGCGCCTTTACTTGCTGATACACGCTTTATTGAAGTCGAAATCCGTCCTCTGCAATTTCGCTTAAATAAGATTTCTCGGCCCACTTCCAGAAAACCTATGGGATTATTATCCTCCACAAAATATATGGCCAATAAAATTTAATTACCCGACGTTACCAGTGATGAATGCTGCTCAGGGTATTAGCGTAATTATATTGTGATTTCAGAATAATCGCATGATGAATGGCTTATGGCAACTTCTTCAACTGTCGGAATGCTGTTATATTAAACCGAATCCCGACTTCGGCTTTTGAAGCGTTTTAATAAAGATGTAATTCGATTTTTTAATAACCGCGATTCCGGTTCTTATTTTGAGATGTTGCCGAAAATAAAATAGATTATGAACGAGGCTTAACGTAAATTAAATAATGCTTCTCACAGAACGCAGATACACTAGCTCGTCGTTAAAAAGCGATTATTATCTTGTAAAGAACCTTGGTCGACCGAACGAAATATAAAAACATTGGCTCCTCCCACGAGATATTTTCTTTTGGGCAAGACGCTGGCGGCCGGCGACTCAGCTTAAAGAAAAGTTAAGCTTGAAGGTAATTTTGTACTTTATTATTTTTCAGTCCCCTCTGGGGTGCTTTGTCTAAAATAAACGTTTCGAGAACAAATCGATTTTTAATATCGCTCTGCCTTTCCACCTTTTAATGGCACTTCCGCTGGTGTTTGCTTAGTTGAAACATTGTAATGTTTCAATCAATTAACCTTTTGAATATATTTTAAAATTTTAATCTAAGATAAGATAATTTTAATTTTAACTTAAAACGGGTTATCGTCTGCTGTACCTAGTACATAATATATTCAAGAAGTGGCAATGGTAAAGTTAAATTTAATTTTTGTAGCGACATCTAACCTTAATTGCGCTTAAATCTGTAAAAGAAATGTATATTAATATTACAATGAAATGGAGTGGATTTGGTTAGTTTATATTTATGCTATTATGATATTCTTTAATTGAGTCGCGGCTAGTACCTTCTAAAAATAACAATGTAGTGTTAATCTAGGTACAGTTATATCTAAAAATATATTTTTATTATCTTACATATTTAAATATCACTATAAAATAAGAAGTTTCAGCGACAAAACTATTACGGTTCTTTGGTGTTACACCGTGAGATTTTAAAATATTGTAACTACCTAACAAGTACGTAAGATAGATAACATAATTGATAAATCCGGGAGAAATCTGTGAGAAGCCTTACACAAAATATGAAATATTCTTGTAATATTATTGAAAAAATTCTATACGAAACACATATAAATTATTTTCGCCATTTTATACTCTCTGAGTACTGTTTTCGTTTTGGCAAACGTTAATTAATGTCGCTGTTTAAGTCCTCGCAGTAAACTTTTAGAGGCGGTAAGTTTTGTACAGTATTTTTACATAAATATGCAGAAATGAAGAAGTAGAACTTTAGAATGAACGGCATGATCTTGTAGCAACATATATTTAGGCGGTACAAGGAGTTGTATGATGGAATAACATTGGATAAAACCCTGGAATACGGTTATTGGGACTGCGAGTAGAGAAAGAAAAAACAGGCTTTCCGCATATTTATCAGTTATCTATTAAATGGCTTACAAGCTAATTAAATCCCATAATTAGATGGCAGATCTAATTAACTGATGAAATGTTGATAACATTAGTCTCTCTTTTTTCTCTACATCAAAAAGTGTAATAGTATCTCTTTAGATAATATTATAAGATCCATATAAAATGAACTTTCTAACATGCTTATATAAATACAACTAAAAACTTATGTGATCATGTATTTTTTAATACGAAACAGATGCAAATTTTCTAGTACAATTTTGCACAAACTCCCCTCAAAATATCCCGGTCGAAGCAATGTGCTGACAATGAGAAATAGGTGAATATTTTCGGTGACAATTTTGGCAAAACTCGCTTTTCTCGATACCTCGGCTTAAGCATTGTATTGTCGATGTGAAATAGATAGGTACATATTCAGGTACTGTTTTGTGAGAACTGGTTCCTTTCGATAGCTCCGTTTATTAAAGCAACAAAGGTTTGGCGAAGCGTCTCCGTCATTCACAGATTCGGCGAGGTGTGGCGAGCTTGGTTACTGTAAAGGGAATTCATTGTGGAACAACTCACTAGATTAAGTTTCATAACTTCTGTGTTTATAAAGTATTTTGATTTATAGTCAGATTGCTAACCTTACTGAACTCCGAGGGATCTGGGGTCAAATCCAGGCACGACCAATTAAATTTGACGTATCATATGTACGTACATTCTATTTTTATTGAAGGTAGTAGAAAATGTCATTCAGAATCCTACATATACATACATACGTCAATGTAACAGACTCTTACATCAACGTCTTCAATCTGAGAAGCGACACAGGTCAAACGATGTCCTGATGGAGAAGTTTATGGTAATGATTTGATTTAAGAACATGGTATTCAATTCAATTCCATCATGTTTGAAATTGGAAGTTAGAAAACGAATCTTTACAGTTTACAACAACCTTTCATATTGGTTACTCAATAACAAAGACATCTTAGATTACTTTACGGTTTGACAAGTAGGTATTGTACCGCCTTTAATTAACCATCCTAAGTAAAACAATAAATCTTAACTTTCTAAGATAAATGCGTTGGCAGTAACGACTATAAATTATTGGGATCCTTTTCAATACCTTTTGAATCAATTATGAATGGGTACAGTAATAGGAAATATCAACAAAGGCAGTAACAGTGCATATTCAGGACAAACGATTAATTAATCTCCGTTCTAGCGGCTCACTTAAATTAGAAAGCAACGCGGTATTTCCTTTGTGTAATCATAGAGGTTTTACAATAGCTTCAGCTTCGGCTTTTATTTATTGCGCCAAGGGAAGGCCTTCTTAGGCTTTTCTTCAGCGTAATTGTCGTATATGATCGTAATTTGTCTCCGAATGAAGATATCAAAATGTACAATAGATTTAAAAGATCTAGATTACTATACCTATCAGCTCTACTATATCTACTATATTATTGCAGCTCAACGAATATACCAACAAGTAACGCAATTTTTTCATATGTCTTATTTTTATTGAATTCAATTTCTATGTTAACACTATGTCAAAAAATATAGCACTTTGTAATCTTTATAAATCAATGTTAGTCCACAATAAAACTTAGTAACCCCATGTGAAAACAACTTAGTCACTATAACCAAAGATATGTTGACATTACAATAAATATATATATGTATACAATATTATGTAACTTTCATTCCTAGTTTATTCGGGCGCGTGGTGGCCAACGTGACCGTGATAAATGTAGATCGCACAGCTATCTGGAATATAAAATATTTAATCTCTTTGTTCTCAAGAGAACACGAAGCATTCCTTGCCGTCGTCTAAATAGAAGTTCCCAACTCAGCCGGAGGCGCACATGCTATTGTAGTTTCATCACTTTAATTCATCACAGCAGTGCATGCATTAAAATTTTAGGTACTCATAACATTCTATTCTTGGAAAACTTGGAAATTATGTCGCGTGTCTTCGTAAAGTAAGAACAGACTGAGCCAAACTTAAAGAAATCTTTATTTTTGTCTACAATGCTCCCAACATACCGTAAATATCTCTTTTCGGCTTCCTAAATAATAAGGCCACAGAACTTTTTGGGTAATGTGTTTCTTAGAAGTTTCAAATGATAAAATCCTGCTTTTTATCAATAATGAATGTGTGTAGGTTCTATAAAACTTCTTTTTCCGCGTTTACGTACAAACTTTACACAAAAACATGGATGTACACCATATATTATCTATAGTTTTAATACATATTCAAAATTTGTTGCAGAGTCAAGAAACTCGATGATTTGATGCGCCGGATGCAACATGTTACTGAAATGATGTCCAATCAATATGGGCATGTTTACTCAATTACCCATCGTAGAATGCGGAGTATACGTCTTTCTTATTATCATCCATACTCCGATACTGCAAGGAGAAGAACAGTCGCAATGCCCTAGCCTCGCAGAAAACCCTATTTGTCCGTGCTATAACTTCAAAGAAGGTACGTTTACATATTTACACAATTTTAAAAGTTCATATTAAGATCCATAGGCAAATGAAAGATCATTAAACTTGTATAATATGAAATTGCTTTATTTCAGGTTTATTTTTAGAATGCCCCAGTGCTACTCCCAGCGTTGTAAAAAATGTACTGACAAAGATAAAAGGAACCATTCAATCTTTATCAATTTACGATCTGGAAAGCTCAACAACGGAATTAAGGGCGGACCTTTTTCCGTCACAAGTGAAAATAATCAATTTACAAATTTCACAGTCCAGTATAAACAAAATAAGTCCTAATGCTTTCATGTCCCTTCATGATTCTATGGGATCTCTTAGCATAATTTCCAGCAAATTAAATAGAATACCGCATGAATCATTTGCCGAATTGAACAATATTGAAGTACTTGATTTACAGCTCAACGACATCAAAGAAATTCAAGCGAACATATTCACAAATGTAAAATTAAAGAAAATCAATTTGAAGGGGAATAAAATAGTCAACATTTCGGAAAATGCATTTCACAACTTAGAAGACAGTTTGAGCGAGTTGGATATTACGGAAAATTTTCTGAATATATTTCCTTTGAAATCCCTAGGGAACCTGAACAAACTCAGCAATTTGAGACTCGCGTGGAACAAAATTCATTCTATACCAGAAAATATTAATGTGACTATTTCTAATTTGGTAACATTAGATTTAAACTCTAATTCATTTACTAAAATTACCAACAACTGGTTTCATTTTATGCCTAAAATAAAAACTTTAACATTTTTTAGTAATCAAATTCAAAATATAGAAGAGCAGGCATTTTATTCATTAGAACATTTAGAAACATTAGATTTAAGTCGAAATAAAATTATAAAAATAGAGAAAAGCACATTTCAGAGAAACCGCAATATTCGCACAATAGATCTTAGTCACAATCATTTACATCACATAACCGGTGTATTTTCAAACTTACATCAACTCTCAGAAGTATTTCTATCTGAAAACAATATTCTTGAAATACCAGAAAATGCATTTCACAATACCTTGGGTTTAACTGTACTAAATTTAGAACATAACGCTATTCAGAAATTACATCCAAATTGTTTCTCTACATTAACAAATTTAACGCAGCTTCACATGGGAACAAATTTTCTGAAAAAACTTCCTAGTCATATTTTTCAAAGTAATCGAAAATTAGTGACATTAAGCTTAGATAACAATGAAATTAACGAATTAGATGAATTAATGTTTGATAAGTTAGCAGAGTTAAGGGAAATACGTTTGCAAAATAACGTCTTAGGCCATATTAAGCGAAACGTTTTTAGTCCTTTGCCTGGACTGCTAGAGTTGCATTTACAGAACAATGCAATTCAAACCATTGATTCGCATGCTTTTATAACCCTTAGAAATCTTCAACATATTAATTTGCAAGGTAATCGCTTGACTACCATAGGGGACGTATTTCCAAACAGGAATTCATCGTTAGTTTCTATACAATTAAGTGTAAATTATTTATCATTGCTAAAAAACAGCTCTCTTCGAGGTCAAGTAAATGTGCAAATAATGTGGTTAACTCAGAATAACATTAAGATTTTAACTTCAAACCTTTTTAATGATTTGATCAATATTCAAAGGCTGTATTTAAAAAATAACAGTGTTGTACATATTGAAAATAAGACTTTTATGCACTTAAAAAAGATAAAATTTTTAGATATTAGTAATAATAAACTTTCTAAGCTAAATAATGAAACATTTTTTAATCTTGTAACGCTGGAAGAACTATACTTGCAGTGTAATAATATTAGACAAATGTCAAAGGATACTTTCAAGCACCTAATTAAACTAAAAGTATTAGATCTCTCACAAAATGAGATAATAATACTAGATTTTGATATATCGTCTCTCCAAATTAAGCAGCTACGTCTTGGCAAAAACTCAATATCAATTATAGAAGCTAACTCACTCAAAACATTACCAAATCTAAGCGACTTAGAATTGAGCTATAATTTTATAACATGGGAAGCTGTTATTCGTGTAGAAATTCCAGGCTTGAAATCATTAGTGCTGTCAAATAACAATTTTACAGTGTTAGAAAACAAAACGTTTTCACATTTACCATCTTTGCAAATACTGTCCTTGGAAATGTCTAATATATCTCAACTGCGTCCAGCAACATTCATTAAAAATCAAAATCTTCTTAGAATTAATTTAGCATATAACAGCTTAAAGGATTTGCACAAAGATGTGTTTGCATACACGACTATTTTGCAGGAACTAAATTTGAAAGGAAATAGCTTCACGGATTTTCCTCACGTTGCTCTATTTAATGTCACATCGTTAGAAATACTCAATTTGTGTCATAATCAACTATCCAGTGTCGACTTTTTTAAATTTATTGGCTTACAAAATTTAAGAACCCTCAACTTATGTGATAATCATATATCAATTTTAAACGGCTTTAATTCTCCGTCGCTGAAAAATTTGATAACGTTAAATTTGAGTAAAAATATGCTAACCGTTCTCCCGCCAAACTTTTTCCAACATTCGAATGGTTTAAAGGAAATTGATTTATCTCATAACTATTTTAAATACATTCCAAGTAATGGTCTGTCTGATGTGGTATTACCAGCGCTAACTACATTAAATATTTCATCAAACTCATTAGTGCAATTGATACAAATCCAGGGCCAATTTTCTCTTTTAGAGGAACTAGTTGTAACAAACACAAACCTAACTATCATCACTAGTACCGATTTTGAGAAATTTCCTTCGTTAAAGAGATTAATTCTGACGCAAAACTGTATAATTCGACTCTCCCCTGGTGCATTTTCAAAACTGCATAATTTAGAAATGCTCGATTTGAGTCAAAACAAATTAGAAAATATTCCAAGAGAGCGACTACAAGGATTGTATTCTACAAGATCGCTAAATATCTCCCAGAACTACATCAGAGAACTAGAAGAGTTTACAGCCGACCTGCAATCGTTACAAAAGTTAGATTTATCTGCGAATCACATCACAAGGATTAACAAGGAAGTATTCGGAAATCTTATTAGTCTAACAGAATTGAATTTAAGCGGAAATTGGTTATCGACGGTGGCGACAGATAGCTTCAATAAATTGAATAAAATAGTGTACATAGACTTAAGCCGCAACTATTTTGAAATCATACAAATGAAGATGCTTAATTCTTTGGAAACGCAGATAAAGTCTATATCCTTTGATGGTATGTATTCACTGAATTGAAGTATTCCGATTTCTTAAGCTAAAAATAAAATCACGTAGAGTTGTAAATACTGTGTTATCAATTTTATGACACGCTAAGAACTGTTTTGTCAATTAATATCAAATCAAAGCCAAATAATTTTAACAAGGCCTCAAGTGATATCGCCGTCGAGTGACTGAGGGTCGCTCAACGACAGCCGATTATTATATTTTAATCAACGTGAAATTTAGGGATCTTATTATTGCTACTGTTTTCTATGATATTACCGGGCGTATAATAGATGCATGAAAATTTTATATCATCATAATATATCAACTTCTCAATATTCATCTTACAACAAAAGTAATTTCCTGAATTTCTTCTTCATTTGTTACTAATTGCTTTGTTTGTTATCTAACTTTTATCAATTTCAGAAAATCCCTTGACATGCAATTGTGAGGCACAAAATGTATGGAATTGGATGCAAGATCATTTCAAACTCGTTCAAAGAGGGAGTGTTAATTTACGTTGCGAGCACCCCGAGGAGCTTCGCGGTTACAGTTTCCTCAAAATAACATCGCAGAAGCTATGCGACATACCCATCGTGATTCGAGTCGCCATACAAGATATACAAACATATTCAGTTATTGTATCCTGGCAAAGCCGCAATCAAAGTGGTTTAGACGGATATCAAGTGGCTTACTACGGAGAACAGACGCCAACAATTGTAAGTATTAAGTAAACCATTGCAACTTGCTCAGTGAATTTCAATTTTATCGTCGTAAGGGAGAAGTTAGCGGGTACTGAAAAAGCACTAATTTATTATAAAAAAAATTACATTTTTATTATGAAAGTCAGTTTGTTTTAATAACAGGCATGGTCGTAAAATATACTAAATAAATATTTATACCTGTACATGTATCATTCTTTATAATGATTACTAAAACGTGTTACATAGAACTCGCGCAGCAAAATTACAACAAACATTTGAATACAAAGGCTGTGCATCACTTCAATGGACCATAAAAAATATTTATGTTTCTCACTCGTGGATGTTCGGCTGTGCTGTGAAACCATTTAAATCTCCTCTTGTAACAATGGTTCATAGGGCCCACAAATTTTTTCAGCGCTCCATACAAATAGATAAGCGACATTTTGTTAGGGCGGTAAAATAATTTCGTTCATTTTTTCCCTGCGACAGATACGAGGAAAAATTGTGAACGCCACCGCCAGATCGACGAGGCTGAATCATTTGACTCCTGGCGCTCAGTACACAATCTGCGTCATAGCGATCGGTAACTTTAGGACTTCTACAGGCTTCTCAGCACCAGATGCGAGAATCGCACCCTCAACAGAAAACTCAAGCGTTCATCTTTATGGAGATGAGCTACTTCTTAATCATCTTAAATCGAACATGACTGACTCGCAAACCAGCAAATGTACGAAAGTGAGCACGATAGAAATTTTCGGTGCGGCTCTAGATAGCCCTTTCTCTAATACTTATATGGGTATCGCTGACATATTAACCAGACGGCTTAGCTTAGTAGTCGGTTGTTGTATAGGTTTCTTAGTATTTATCGTCTTAGTATCGACGTTTGGTTATATTAATACTAAGAAACGTCCTGTCATTGCAAAAGACGAAGCCCAACAGGCACCCCAGTATATATCTTACGACAATTTTACAACACCTAATGTAGAAGTTCAAACAACAGATATGAACATTAACACTGTTACAGAGAAATCTAAAGCGCAATTTAAGCAGTCTGAGTAGACAACAATGCGAAACTAATTCAATCCTGACACCACTTCGAAAGTGCACGGCAGCTCTGTTTTTACATTTTTATCCCCAGTGAAAGGAGTCAAATAATGGCATTTAATCAAATACTGTTTTCCTTTGAACTTCCATCGAATTAATTATTACTGACTTTAAGTATCGAATTGTTTCACATAATAGACCCGGAA
>DWEL01000316.1:0-10063 GCA_018245955.1 Myscelus nobilis
GGCCTAGAATAACACATAGGCTACTTTTTATTCCGGACTTCCCGAGGGATCAGGATTTACACGGGAATAACGAGTATTTATTTTGTCGTAAGGCAACACGACATTCGCCGGGCTAGCTTATTTATCTATAAACTAGAAAAGCGGTTATGGTCAGTCAGTAACTTCTCCAAGATGTTTTGTTGTTTTACTGGACACGTCAAAAATGTACTAATATTTGCATTTCATAAAACTCATTGAAATTATGTGGGTGAAAAAGTTTATGCGCTTAAAGTAATATAAATAAACATGGACTATAACTTGCTGATGTTTAATAACTGTGTAATAATGAATATTAATGATGGTCCTTCAAGCCGGAGCAATATAAAAGGTTTATAACTTTATAAAAGTTGTTGGTGTGGTATTTAAATAACACTGGGAATAAATTTAAAATTATGTACTTACTTTCTGCTATGAATGAGCTTATACAAAAGGGGGTTGGTGAATGTAGGGTCATCTAATTCGTTGTGGCCCCAGCGACGGAAACAGTTGTAATCTATGAACACATCCGTCCTGAACTCGCGCTGATATTCGAAGGCGATATTGGTCGCTTTAGCCACAAGCTAGAGAAATAAACAATTTTTAATAAAGTTCCAACCAACCATCATTTCATTTTGGAACTTTGACTAATAAATGTAATGAAGTTCGACATCTATTATTGATTAAATATAGGTCAATTATGATCATTGTAAGCAATATTTGTTTCTTTTGTATCCGGGTATACTACATTATTTATATAATCAGTTATAATAAATTCATGACCTGTTTAGTTATCATAAAATACGCATTTAATTGTCTAGTCTGGAATACCAGCCACGTGTAGAAATGTTCCAATTAAAGACAACTTTTTAATTAAATAACTTAAATGAAAATGCTCGACATATAACGTCCGCAATATATAAAAAGAAATAGAGACCTCAGGGTAATCCCCGTTGACATGGATAACAGGTGCAGCAATGCATTTAGCTAGATCGGTGACATATCTGCTGGATCTACCACGGTGCGCAGGTAGAGTGAAACCCACCTGTAAAATAAGTCGATCAAAAGTAACTGACATATCAAAATTGTTTAATCCAGAGACATAAACAAGTCAGCGAGATTTGCCAATGAAATTCTTGACTCAAAATACGTTAATGCTCACTTGGTTATTGACGACAATATGCAGGGAACCGCCAACATCGAAATGCGGTACTTGGGACATCATTATTGTTTCTTGATTCACTCCTTGACCGGTGAAAGCTGCATCGCCATGAACCTCATATACAAAAATAAAGTATCAAAACCTTACGTTACAGCAAAGAATTCCAAAATGGTTGAATATTTAGAGAAAATCGAATGGATCGATGAAAGGAATTGAGATCAAAAACGACATACATAAAACGAAAAGTCGTATGTAGTTAATAAAATGTCATAAGAATTTTTAGTATACCTTTGTAATGAATGAAAATACCTGTACGTTCAGTACTTTATCGCCCATCCTGGATGAAGCCTCAGCAGAATAATCTCCTTCTCTCAGTTGTAGCTGTTTCGATCTGCTTTTACCCATTGATACTGGATTTGCGGCCTGCAGTGGAATAAATAAATTTAAATTTGGCCCTTATAACTTTGCACAATTTGCTAATAATGTGAATCTTCTATCTATTCTACGTAATAATTTATCTACTCTAGGGAAATTACGGTAAATAAGAATTTAATACAATATGATTCCATATCAAGTTATATCTGAGGTAGATCTCAGGAGAGTTCTTCAAGGAACAATTAACGAACATGGGAAAGATAGGTCTTTATAGCGTAGCTGCCTTTGATTATATTAAATGTTATTAGGTATAGGTGAGCTAGCGGAGGTCATTAAATTTATCAGTTAGGAGTAAACAATTAGGTTATCTTACCTCGAGATGTGAAGGATTGTTTAACAAAGAGAATCGAACAGTCTTCCCGTTCGTAGTTATATCTGTAGATGCGCCTGGAACAAGATGTTTAAAGCTTTATCTAAACAGATTATTATGATAAAACAATTTATTCGGAAAATAAGAGATAACAACAATCACAAAAACTGCATTTACACCGAAAAACACATCTTTCATGTTATTTGATAAAATAATTTATACATAGTTTTGAATATTAAATTAAATAATATTAAAATAAATAAGAATAAAGCCTTTTACAGAAAGCTTATCTTGAACTTGACTTAACCATACCTTTAAGCAACCTTAATTAAACTGGGGTATTAAGAAAGTGTTGTGGTAACATCACTTATCTTTTGTGAGCACAAAAACCTAAGGTCGACATAATAAGGCGCCCTGAATCGCGAAGGCTTAGGTCTGGATAAGCTTGGGAGGATAATCCAGGCACGCACCTCTAACTCGTGCGTTTTATAACTTGAAATTTAAATACCACTCGCTATAACGGTGAAGAAATATATCGTTATGAAACCTGTTACTTAAAGGTATTATTAAAATTCAAAATGTTTCTGAACTGCGTAAAGTCTGCCAAACCGCACTTGGCCAGCGTGGTAGACTAAATCCTAAAACTCTGTCACTATCAGTGAAGACTTATGTCCAACAGTGAACCAATAGAAAGGCTGGGAAAAAAGCTAATTAATATCGCAAATTTTGACTTTTAGAACAAACTCACAAAGATGTGTAGATATATCACAAGCTGCGTTTGCCTCGAGCGGGAATTCAGGGTTTCCATTAAACTTATGGAAAATCTTGACAGGCGGACATTTTAGGAGACCACTTAAGACATTCAATTTGCCTCTGTGTCCCACAGCCATAATTACGTGTCGAATCGATTCTGAAATGAAAAGCTAAATGCTATAAAAGTTATTATTAACTAGAAGACGATTACAAAGTGAACAAAATTTAAATACATACAAGAGAATAAAAGCTAAGTAAAGCTGGAATCTTGAAAAAGAAGAATATTTATAAATACGTTTTTAAATCAACTCCGAAACGAGTAAAAATAGAGATGAGAGATCTCGGGAAATAAACAGCCAGTGTTTTTACGAAAATAACTTTACAAATCTTTTTAATAGAACTTGAGGCCAGAATCAAATTACCTGAAGCGGTTAATCCGAATAAAGTTGAAAAGAATGTCAATAAGGATTCAGCGCCTTCACCGCAGTACCTCTTCACGGTGGGATATTTCACGGACAGAAATTTGTCCCACGCTTGGGAATGCAACAGCTCCTTCAGAATTTCCACCTTTCGATCTTTGTTAATTATATCGCTTCCATTTTCAATACGACTTGCGAACCATTCACGTTCAGCATCTGACTAAATAGAATTTGTTTATTTCTTCAATTCGTAGGAAATCTGTCGAGATACATTTGGTTCGTGTTGCCGATTAGGGTCTCACCCTTCTCATTTTAAGGAAAACCCATATCCAAAAGGAAATACAAAAGAGATTGTGATTATTTCTGTGATTCTATAAACTTTTAAAATAGGGTAATACGGCCCAGAACCAGAAGCAGAGTGTAAAGCATTCTTAAAATACTGTAACTTGAAATATTGAATAAAATTGGGTAATTTAGAAATGGTGGCATTTCACGATAATGTGAAAAACATCGTGATATGACCATCTCTATGATATGGTTACAACATACATTTAATTTTTACAACTGACGAACTATACTGACTATACTGACGAATCGAACCTGATCAATGACAATGCTCACATATAGACCCTGTTGAATACGCCTTTAACTCCATTAATATAAATAGATACATTTATTACCGATCCCATATAAAATTACTGACCTCTAAATACGAGAACTCGTAAGATATAGCACCGCAGTAGATCTTTTCCAACTCATTTACGAGATATTTTGCCGGTTGTTTCCCATTAAAGCCGTATAACAATCCCAAATCAACAGTATCTTCGGCCGTAAGGCCATAGCTTCCCAAGGCGAGCTCTTTGATGTCCCTATAAAAATAAAGTAAGTCGATCATTGAACAAAGTTCACGCTTTTGATACGTCTATCAACTTTTGATATCTAGTTATCTGTTATCTCTGACTGTTTAATCCCAATCGCCTCGTCAATTTGTTATTCAATATCCATCTAACAATTTCCCTATCGCTCTTCTCGTCTGCATTAATTAACGTATTTCACAATTTTGCGCTGGAATATTTCATTACAATTCACAGTTTGTTTTCAGTTTGATCCAATGAAAGACAAATATTTCGAAAAGTGACTGCAGAAGAAATGATAGTTAGATTTTTCAATGTAACGGGTCTGGGGTTTGAATCTTGACGTGCATCTTTTATTTTAAAGTGTGTATTTAAAGTCAAATAAAGGATGGAAAACTTCAGAAAAATTTGCAATGCTTAGTTCAAAAATTAATTGTTTTTTTTTACTGCGATATGTGCTTCAGTTATACAGCAAATTTTTCTTTTATTATACAGATAAAAGATAAAAAAAAATATTTTATGCTGTGTCTATGAGCCCTTCGTAAAATATTCCTTTTTGTTTTCAACGCGATGCAAATCGGTGTGCTTCAAAAGGACCGAAAGGGTAGGTGTTGGGAAAATTGAATAAATATATTATGATATACTCGTAAACACGTGTTGTTTGGAGGTAAAACTATAGAAATTCTATGTAATAACTTCATGGATTTCACTGTTATGATGCTGGCAATTTATGTTATTTTGGATTTCATCTCGCAATACTTTTAATTGTGTTTCTTCTATTTCTAAAATACTTCTTAAATATATAATAGTATCATATACATATTTATATAGAGAACTTTACAGCATCCATGCACAACAAATGCTAATCACACAATGATCTATTCTGGGGATCGTCTGGTTTAGTGGTCGGGGTCATTGACCGATAGACAACCGGTAAAATATGATTTTTAAGTATCGAACACCAGTTACCTGTTTTCATTTTTATAATTAACATTATCAATTTTAGCTCGCAGGTGACCGTGTGTGCGGTACGCATCGACTAATCGCTGAGCTCGGCAGTTTTCGTATCTTCTCACTTTTAATTCTTCTGAAACTTTTAATTTTTCTGAAAGAAAGATTCTTCTGAGATTGGAAAGATAAATTAAATAATGATCAAAATAAGTATTATGTTCAGTGTATACTGAATTTAATGTACTTAAGAAATAAAAAGAATAGTTTAAATGGACAATAGAATTTATTAATTATCTTAACAGTAATTTTGCCTAAAACTCTTTAACCTCTTAGTTCTGAGCACAGATCTCTTACAATGGCGAGTTACATGAAAATTTACTACCACGCCTTTATTAAGATGTTAGTTTAGTTCACTCTTACAATGAAATATTCGTAATGAGCAGTATTTTTTTTATTTAGAAAAGCAGTAGCAGTCAATGCATTTAAAAAGACGAAAAATCTGTTTAATAATGTAGGTATAATATTAGTGCCAGACAGCAATATTGCTACGAATCTTCGTATGGTGAGAATATTGCAGATGCACAATAATATTACTTCAATCTCCTGGAATACTGAACACTGCAAGCATAACTACAGTTTACTTTCTGCTTAGCTTGACGCTGCTATTTACGAGAAATGATTGCGAACAATATTACATTTCTAGAGACTGTGTTTTACTTTGTGTACTAAGCGCGAAGAATATTGTACGCTTTTCTTTGCTCTGATATTGTATATTAGATAAGCATTAGGTGTTGGTTTTCTGTGAATTTAAGTAGAAAAAGAAAAGGTTCTCAATTCGGTTGTATTTTTTTTCGGTTATGTCCTTTATTATTGCATTGTTTAGGAATTAGGTTTTTTTGGATAAGTACTATCATTTTGGCCCAATGTAAATTTGGAAGAAATAAACGCAGAAAAAGTTACAATTTAACAATAAACAGTAGTTTTTTGTTTCAGAATCAATTTATTTCAAGTGGATTTGTTTGTTCAAAATTGTCTTTTTAGGTATATTGTCATTCATATTTGTTTTCATATTTTCATGTAAGAAACTATACTGCATTTATTAAGCTGCTACTAATTGACAGACATGCCACATACAATCAACATACCCGTATCGTTAATCTTACGAGGCCTGTGCCCAAACACTCCCACACCGGAATGGTACTTTATTCGATCGTAGTACCGCCATTCCCTCCTCACCAGCTGTCTCACTCCCACTTTATTGATCCCGATCATGATTCCTTATCACTCCACTTTCAAAATCACTGACATTTTACATATAACTAGCGATAATTATGAATTTTCGTTTAAACTCAATACAAGGTCGCATTATTTTTAAACATACGAGTAATATCGGCGCGGGAGTGCCCCGTGCCGCGTTAGCAATAAGACTACCGATATCGAAGACAGAGATAGCGATATTAAAGACAAAGATAGCGATATAATGTGAGGAAGATAACTCTATTGTTTATAAAGATTGGGCGCGCTGTTGATATGACTTTGTTGACTGAATACATAATACTTGTAACCGATAACTGATATACACGTCATTGAAATATATTTCACTTTCATT
This sequence comes from Myscelus nobilis, assembly GCA_018245955.1. Classification (NCBI taxonomy): domain Eukaryota; kingdom Metazoa; phylum Arthropoda; class Insecta; order Lepidoptera; family Hesperiidae; genus Myscelus; species Myscelus nobilis. The sequence continues at coordinate 6,509 of DWEL01000316.1, forward strand.
TATTCATTGCATTGTTGAACTCGTATTCAAAACAACATATAAATAATAAATATATACATATATGTTCTTCCATGGGAATTATACAAATTGTTTGTTACATTTTTACAAACATAACTATTTAAGTAACAACATAAGAACTTATGTATGAAACAAAATCGCATTTAAATATGTTTTCTGTAAAAAATTTCGCCGTAAATTACCAGTATAGAAATTATATTACTTACTTTTATTTTTTAATGTCGGTTGCTTTCAAGTGCTACTACTGCTTTTATCGTAACGATAAAAAATGGAAATCTCTGTTAGCATATTACTTATTTTTCACGTAAAATATATTGTTTACCTGAACTTTTTATCATAATGATAAAATATAGCAATATCTCTTATCATCGCATAATAATTTCGTATCGCATAGCAACATGTATAATGTCGGATCTTATCAATTCCTTTTATTTAGTTGAGACTTCTGTTTTGTCGTAATGTTGGTCCAGTTAGTGCCTTATATACTTATTTGTTACATATTGGTATATAAGGTTATGTATAAAAGTTACTATACAACTGATTATACTCGTACATGACTATCAATGTTGAATGCGTTAACTTTCTCAAAGAACTCTTATCATCAAATGCTTCGTCCCAGGAAGATAACTCAAAGGGAGTTGGGAGTTAGTGAATGCTGGGTATAAAAGATGTCAAATATATTTATAACGCAAGGTATATATGTATGTATGTATGACCGTATGGCCACGGGCTAGCCGAAAACTATAGGTCTCCCTACGGACCTAATTTCCTAGTCCGTTCTCACAAAATCTTATTCAAAAAGGATCATCTTTACCTACTACTAGTATAAAATTATTCGAATTTAATTTGAAAGGCTTTGACAAAAACACCTTTAAATAATCGAAATTACACCTTTTTTAAGAGTAATGTTAAGACTATTAATGTTTCAGTTCATACTTTAATGCTCAAACATTTTTTTTATGAATGCGTGTAAATTTACGTACTGCAAAGGCAGATATTGCAGGTTTAATTATATTACAAATTGCGTGCATAGCACCTACATTACGTTTACTCAATGATTAGAGATTGTATTTATGTATTCTCTAACATAGAAAATGCATTAAAATTGAACATGAATACGTGATAAAAATTTACATAATATTAAGCTTTTTTCGCTTTAGCAGTTTAATGAATAATTATGTGTTCTATTAAAGCGCTTAACCGAAATTTTATCGTTGCTGAAAATGTATGAAAATTCAAAATGAATCTGACACAATTTTAGTCCGTCAACAGCTTTAATTGTATCTTGTAAATGTTCATATTCATAATGATATGATAAAAATTGATTATTCAACTTAGAAAATCGTTGTGATTATTAAAGTATTTACACATTATACATTTACCTTTCAATTTTGGAACCTTTACAAGAAGGGTTGAGTCCGCAATATACATATTATGTATAATATTCGCTAAGTAAGGAATGGAAGGTGTTACACACTCATAAATATTATGAATAATTATTGCGTTTGGGTCAAATAACGATATTTCCTTTGCCGTTATAGCGGGTGATGTGATATTAGAAGCATGTTATTACAACTTTACGTTTGAATATTGAAATTAGAATAACATTTAAATACGGAAACAAAGCCGAATGCCGAATGTGAATATTAGGGCGGTAATTATAAATTGTATCGCCTGTTTCGTGCACCACGCCAGTCATAATTATCCTAAGCGTCTCGCTTCAATTAACGCTGGATTTCGCTTCGTGAAAATTACAACTCCAGAAGCAATCTTTGTGAAAATTACTCGAACAATTTCTGATTTAAATTTTGCTGTTGTTTGCAACTCAAATACTAAGTAACAACATAAATCGATAACGTTACGAATGTTTTATACAGTATTGACAAAGAACAATTAAAAATGAATTTATGGGCCAGATTTAGGTGTATTTTTGTGCAATTTATTAAGAAAATGCAGTATTTTGGAGATATGAGCAGCTTGCATGGTATTCGCTATGTGATTTCGGTCGCTCCCATAGCTTTGCATAAGAGGTGAGTATTGAGGAAAATAAAAGTTTAGATAGGGTCTCCATTTGCTTAATGGAACGCTATGACTTGGCTCTTTTCAAGCAAAGGATTAAAAAGCTGTTTTTCAAAGTTCGTAATTCGATCTTAGCATTAGGCGGTCTGTCTATCTCTTTTCTATTCTACAACTATTTCTACGGCGAAAAAGTTGTTATTACAACACTGTGTGTTACTTTCCGTGTATCTTATAAATGATCATCCTAGTCCTAAAGAGTAGCAACGCATCTATCCATTTTTAATTCAGCGGCAGTGCGTAATTTAAATTCTCTTTACAGAAAAAAATAATAAACAGCCCTGACACTTGAAAAATGAAGTTAACTGTATTCCTAGAAACTTCCCGTTGCTAAAAATGTCTGTTAACGTCGACGCTTTTACATTTCGTTAAGTCAATTTGATTTGAGACACGCCTGTCCTCTTCTCAGCGCATACTAATTTAAAACCCAAGTGTATTAAAACCCAAACAAATTGTTCACGACTGTACTTACTTTTGTACTTCGACAATATTGACTCTGGTGTACAAAATACTTTCCATTTCCGTGTTTATAAAGACGAATAAGGATATATTAAAACATTTTACAGAATTATTACATCAATTCAATCAATATTTTGTACCAAATTTCCTTTTTACCGCGTACAAATTTCTTTCTTTTTTAATTTCCTTTACACTTCACCAACTAATGTCATTTGTTATTCCGTGGTTTATTGTCTTCACGGCTTACATTATGCTTATGAACTAAATCGCAATAAATCTAGAACCTTCTTTGTCAGTTAGTCCTATGACTTTGTCGTTCGTTTGTACGTACAACAAAGATAGGTAATACATAGTTTAAAATAAATCAACTCTGTTTCCAGAATCTTCTGGTTCATCGTGCTTGCGGCTTGTTCTATCGGTGCATTTGTTTTCTTACAATCAGCTTTGAGGATGTACGTAGCTGGTGCAGTTTCTTATTCCGTGGAAACTAACTACCTGCATTGGGAAACGCCTTTCCCAGCTGTGACGGTTTGTGAGAATGCGGATAGTGGGCGACTTAAAACGTATGTCACTACGTAAGTGTTGTTTAGGGAACATCGATATAAAGACAGGTTTAAAGGATTATATTGAAACCAAATAGGCTAATTTCCATTGGCTTTTAACTTGGGATTGGTCGGTTATCGATTGAGATCATCAAGTGTGTTATTGATATTAATGATATTGATGATATTTTTTTATCTATTTCCAGACCAATATCATATAAATAGATGAACTATTGGTACAATGTTTTTGGTTACTTCTACTTTTTGGCATTCATTTTAAAGGCATCCGGCGGCACCACCGCCACACCTATTTCTGCCTTATAACAGCAATGTTAAGCGCCGCTGAGTTCTGGTTTGAAAGGTGTGATATGGGAGACATACTTATTCGAGACATTCCAGCTTATTCCTCAGGGGTAGCGGCGCATCTGTGGCCGACCTGAGATAGGGATCTAATCTTACC
>DWEL01000317.1:0-10053 GCA_018245955.1 Myscelus nobilis
GACCAGACACAGAACAAACAAATGTGCTCATCACACAAATGTTTGTTCTGGGTGACTGGGTGTGTTTGTTTGTTCGGTGACGCCTGCGGTTGCAAATGTCCACCTCCGTCGGTTGCAGAGGCAACTACGAGCAGTTCCACAAGACGAAGACGGAGCGGCTGCGCAACCGGCAGCGCGAGTACGAGGCGCAGCAGCAGCACCGCGCGCACACGCAGGAGTTCATCGACCGCTTCCGCTACAACGCCAAGCGCGCCTCCTCCGTGCAGAGCAAGCTCAAAATGCTCGACCGTCTGTGAGTACCACTACGCCACTTTTGTATCGACAGACAAACATGTTCATGACTTCATTTCGAGCTTTCCACTTATCCCCATAGAAAATTTCATTACAATCGGCTGAACGGTTTGGTCGTCAAAACGGAATGTACCTACTAACAGTGTTGCCAGATTTTTATTCTGCCAAGTCGGGATTTTGAAACTGTTGAGTGAAAAAACCATGATTCTTTCGCCGAAAGCGGGACATAGTAAAAAAAAACTTAATTTACGTTTACGTGACAACGTAACAAAAATAGCCATAGCAATTTATTACCATATTTTAAGTTCGAAAAACAGAACTAAGCCTGTCCCGGACACATTAATTTGATTCAAAAATAAGGACGTCCCGCCATAGTCGTGACGTCTGGCAACGCTGATACGAACAGACATTCGTGTTTATTTTATAAAGAAGAAGTGAAGGATATATTCTTCAAGTGAAAACTTCATTAACACCAATAGCACCAGTATAAAGTGAAGTTGATAATCTGTTTGAATGTGAAAATAAATGATCATCGTCTCCTCAGGCCAGAACTGAAACCGATAGATAAGGAACTGGAGGTGGTTTTGCGGTTCCCAGAAGTGGAGCCCCTGTCGCCGCCCATACTGCAAATCAACGATGTCAGTTTCTACTACACGAAGGATAAACTTATATTTAGCAATGTCAACCTCGGCGCCACACTCGAATCTAGAATATGTATTGTGAGTATTGTTGTTACATTGAAAATTTATGGCATTTAGTGGCCAGCAATTTTATTTGAGGATTTTGGAAGATTTCTAGGCTTAGTACTTTTGACCAGTGTATTGATCAATCAGTGAGCTAGTCGATTTCCTTAAAAAAAAAAAACAATTCTTATAGTTACTTCTTCACTTAATGTAATCAGAATTGTTATAAGCGTCGTGTATTACTAATACGACCTTGACCGCTTGCATCGAATTGAACGCATTGCTAATTTTATTACTGGAGAAAACTTAAATTCTATTCTGTGAATAGATGTCATGCACTCTGAGAAAAGGAAACAATTGAATCGTTGGTGGAATTTTGGTATAGATAATCATAGATAATGTAGACCATTGATCATCATAGATAATATAGACCATAGATAATCGTAGATAATATGGACCATAGATAATCCTAGATAATATCAATAATATTAATAATATTAATACTTTCTTTCCTTGTAAATATTGTCATATTAATTTTTAGGTCGGTGACAACGGCGCGGGTAAAACGACGCTATTGAAAATAATAATGGGTATCTTGTCGCCCACAGTCGGCATGCGAAGCGTGCACCGCGGCTTGAAGTTCGGCTACTTCTCGCAGCACCACGTCGACCAACTTGAGATGAATGTCAACTCGGTAGAACTGCTTCAGAAGACCTATCCAGGTGCGTCACGAACCCCCCACATTGACGTCGATCCGTTTTGATCGTTCGTACGAAGCTGTACTGTTATGATAAGTATAACTTTCAGCTGCACTTTCATGAACTTTGATATCAACTCGGTGGAACTGCTTTTGAGGTGTTTAAGGTGTACTCTCTCGAGATATAAACAGAGTCATAAGATTGTTTATTTATCTTTTCATCGACGCTGCTCTGATGTTTTATGAATTTATGAATTTAATTGCTGTATATGTTTTTTTTTTTAAGAAATGTAATGTAATTTTTTTTTTCATTAAGAATTTTGAATATTAACATTTTCTACAGGTGGATATTGATATCAGTATGTATCATGCTGTATATGTATATTGCTGTAATAATAGCTGAACATGTTTTGTACTAATTCTAAGCAATGATATTGACTAGCTTCGTGGTTGAGCGGTTAGAGATCCTGACTGTGAAACCGGAGGTCATGGGTTCGATTGCGACTCAGGACAAACATTTGTGTGATGAGCACATTTGTTTTTTCTGTGTCTGGTCATAATAAAAATATCTATATAAGTATTGTATAAAATGTAAGTATCAGCTGTCTGGTTACCGTAGCACAGGCAATAAATTGCCTAATTTGGAATCAGACAGCCGTGTGTGGAATTATCCTAAGATATTATCATTATTATAAATATGTAATTTGAAATAACTTTGTTAATATAATAAGTCAATGTAGGTGAGTAGCTAGTTATTTTATTGAAGATACATATTTTCAAACGTCGTGTATTTTCAGGTAAAAGTATAGAAGTGTACAGGCGGCAGCTCGGGAGCTTCGGTCTCAGCGGTGACCTAGCGCTGCAGACCATCGCCAGCTTGTCCGGGGGACAGAAGTCCCGAGTGGCCTTCGCGCAGATGTGCATGGGCAATCCCAACTTCTTGGTTCTCGACGAACCTACCAATCACTTGGACATCGAGACGATCGAGGCCTTAGGAAAAGCTATCAATAAGTTTACGGTGAGAATCTCTGCAATAAACATTCTATTTCATATGTTAACCAATGTAAATGTGTGTGTACTTTAGTTGTAAGGTCAGTAATAGGAATCTATTATATTATTTTCAATTAACTTGTATAGCATCAACTGATGTTTGTTATGTATTTCTTATCAACAGGGCGGTGTAATACTTGTATCTCACGACGAAAGGTTATTGAGGTTGGTGTGTAAAGAGTTCTGGGTGTGCGGGAACGGATCTGTGACCAATATCGAGGGAGGCTTCGACGAGTACCGCCGCATCGTGGAGAGGGAACTGGAAGCGCAGAATAAATCATAGGATCGACTGCTTATATACAATTGTTGTAAAAATTGAACATAAATTATATCACTGTACAATATATGTGTAGTTTTTCATTATTTATTAGGTCTTTGGCTATTACGGCTTCTATAGATAAATGAAAAAATCATTTATAATAATGCAAATTTTTTATTTCATACCTCCAACCTTACTCTGTCTTCATTAAATAATTTTAGCAAACAATTCCACAATGAATTGAAGTACTCGCAGAAACCATGGCAATAAAAATATAAAATTAACTTAAAATTGAATATTTACAAATTAAACATCATAATTCAAAATACATAATATACAATTAAAATAGTGACTGAGATAGCAATAAAATAAGATTTAAACACTCGACAATACCGAACAAATTGAAATGCTAGATAGATAGACTCGTGTGAAGCTGTCTGCACATCTTTCTATAAATGCATCATTATTGAAGAGACAACTATTTGTTACCGTTTTACTGTATCGGAGGGTATTAATGTAATAATGATAATCTAATATTTTATCGAGGATTATACTTTTGACGTTTGAATACGTTACATATTAATATCAATGTGTAATATATAATTTCTTTATCAGATAATATTATGGCAATTAATTATTAACTGTTCGCGAATTTAGGTACGAATTATAAAGTAACGCTAGCAGATCACAAAAATAACTTAACTATATGCCAGCTGGCAAAGGCGAATGGCGGTTGGATCACTACTCCTGTCTGATCATGAGGTGGTCGATCAATAAAATATGCGCTCTACTGATGTTTCTTACGCCTAGATTTGGTTTTGTCAGCGTTTCTCAGTACTTCGGCATAGGAGAGTTCTAGTTTCCTCAGCTTGTGAATCTCTTGTGATGCAGTGCTTTGTTTGATGTCCCAAGAGTCGGTCTCGGGGTTCCATCCCTGGTAAATCTTGCCGGTCCTGCCGCTGACACTCGGCGTCGGTGAATTCAGGTTTCTGTTGTAGAACTGTAACGTAGACCCGTTCCATTCTCCCTCGCATGACCTCACAAGAGGGCTGGCGTCGATCGGTCTGTAGTCTCGTCGTCCCTTCTTGTTACCTGATTTCTGGTACGTAATCTTCGGAGGCGACGGGAACACTGGTGAGTCGGCTCCTTGGCGGTCTTGGCTGTGTTTACGGTTTCGGTGTCTGGACTTCTTTCTAGTCGCGGCGATATATTCGAGAGGCTGACGCACCAGCGGTGTTAGTACTCGTTCTTTTTCTCTATCTTTCTCCTTCTCGTTATCCTTTTCTGGCTCCTTTTCTTTGTCCTTTGTTTCCATTGGCTTTTCAGCGGAGCTTGCTGCGACGGGTTTGTTTTCGTTATTAGTTTCCAGTATTTTCTTAGCTGGTTCGGGTGCGGATTGCTCCTTTTCCTTAAGTGTTGGTGTTTCTGGAGCGGTAATGTCGGACACTGGAATGGATTGTTCAGACATAACGGATGACAAAACACTTTGAGTGTCGTCAGTGAAGTTGCCGGGTGGTTCTTCGTTGGCTGGGGTCACTGGAGGAACTTTCCCGATAGTAGTATCATCCAGGAGCGGCAGCTGCTCTCCGTCGTCTTTATTTTCTGCAGCCTTCTTTAAAATCGTAAAAATTTCTTTAAACAACTCCCGATATTCGGGTCTGTTGCGGAAGCGACTGTCCATGGGACTTACATCATCATAAATGCTAAAACGATAGTCTTCTCCGTCAGCGATTGTGCAAAGGAACGATCCGGGTCTTTCGCGCTCAGTCTGTGTGGCTTTATTACTTGTTTCATCTGAAAATCCGGAACTGGATGTTTCGGCCTCTGAAAAATCTGGAGTCTGAATGATTTTCTTACGGGAAGTGGGTTCCAACTTTTTCTGTTGTGTTGTGTCTTTTTGGGCCTCCTCTCCGTGGCCACTTTCTTCATCAGTATCCTTGACACTGAATTGGCTGTAATCTCCAGAAGTTTGAAGTTCATCTTGGAGCGAAATAGGCCCGGATTGAGTTTGTGCGCCAGGTAATGAATTAGGTTTATTCTTCCTCACGTTCTTAACTTGCGAAAGCTGAACTTCAAGAAGTGCTTCGTACTTCTGAACCAGCTCCCTGTACGGGTTTTCATGACCATCTTCTTTGTTTGCCCACACACCCTGGAGTAATTTCTCCTTGGCGTTCTGTGAATGAATAATAGTATTTATTTTATATCACACGCCTATATTATAGGACCTCTTTATTGCTGATAAATGAGAAATAGAGATGCTCGAAAGTTATAAATAAGTAATGATTTATTCGTCATAATATTAAATGAAATACGATGATTTATTAATGACGTGTTTTTGTTATTATCATGAAGCGATTCAAGGTACAAATATGTTGAAGATACTGATGATAATAAAGATTAATATTCTTTGATTATATTATTGCCAATAAAGAATAAGTTTGTTATTATTTGAGAAATTAATAATGTAATACATATTATAATGGTCACATACTCAGAATACATAATCAGATGACATTTTTAATACGATTAGTTTTCAGTACACCCATTACTTCACAAACAATTAATGAAAAACTGAAGCAACAACAGTGAGACATCAATAACCAACATTTTTATTAGTAAAAACGAGTTATATGTTAGTATATGAGGAGTTTTGAATTTCGAATTCATGGAACGCCAGAAATTAACGACACATCCAGATTTCACGGACTTGCGTAGACGACCGTCACCAATGATTTAGATTAGCGTGCAGTCCGCGCTTAATCTAATAACGTGTCAGTAATGGACGTACCTTCGACTACATGCGATATATCCAAAGAAAACTACTGCAAATGCGCTTCATAATGCATATGCAAAGCGTGATCAACAACATCAGGGGCAGTTGGAAAAGCTTTGCCGCCTAGAAATGATCGAAACAGTCGCATGAGATTCAAGAGAAAGAACCAAAGCGTAGGTATAAAATAAAACTTCAAGAGGTCGAAGAACCAATTGGATATATAAGAGATCTCCGCCTTACCGCGGAACTAGAATTCAACTGTAGTGATATATTGTGCTAATTTAAAATTGTGCTCCCCTTCTACTTTCGCTTGTTTTTTTATTAGTTAGCGTTATTAATTTTTGCAAATAGATGACAAGATGTGAGTTAATATTGTTATTTACAACGCAACAGAAACAAGAAGTGTTAGAATTTTTACAGATAACTACTGTTAATGAACACAGATATCTACGGAATTGAAGCTTCTATGGTAATTTAAATCAAGATGACTAATTTTGAGATGTGAACGCATGCCTCAGAGGAATGTATTGGTGCTTACGTCAAACTTGACAAGTTTACTGGTGACGTGGTCTTCTTTCGGGCTCTGTTGGCCTGACGGCGTGAGGATGAGAGAACTCATGGCGCTTCGATCATCGTCGTCGCCGTCGAGTATTGAGGACAGGTCGTCGCGTTCCATGCCCCTCAGACATCGAATACAAAGTTGCCCTTGTCTGAAAAACGTAAAACGGATGTTGAGTCAAATTCTATAAAATCCATTCGAATCACGGAAGACGCGATGAAAGTTTGTAAACTAAAATGCTGATTTGTGTAAAAAATGTGTGTATATTTTATAGGAAACAAAAAAAATTCAACTGATTTTGGTGATTTTTGATCTGGAAATTTAACTGGTTCACTGTTTATATTATTCATGTAAAAGGTACTAAATGAAGTAGGTACTAAAAATATAAAAACAGGAAACGTGTACCGCTATTTTTCTATTGTATAATTTACTACAGTTTCTGTTGTAAAAATATAATTAAGCATTCATGAAGGTGATATCAGTTCTCTAGTTTTTCCTTACCTTACTTCCTCCAGTATAGAGAATTCTTCATGCATTGACTTGGGCTCATCATCTCTCTGATGCCAATTCCTTAATTGTTCCTGCAGTCTGTTGTTCTCTTGTACCATTGATGCCAATTGTTCTTCCAGTTCCGTCACCCGTCTTTGTTCTTGAGCGAAAGCAACCTTGTTCTCTCTCAGTTCATCACTTAGCCGTAACAAATCCTCATCCTCTTTAGTCAGTTCTGGGAGAGGTGCCATCGACTTGAGTGTGCTGCTTACATCTTTCTTGCAATTCTGATTTTGTTGTTCAGCAGCTTTTTGTTCTTTGGGTTTTTCGTTGTTTTCCGTCTTCCGATCGGCCCTTCGTCTCACGATTTCAAGCTGTGCGTTCAAATCGTCCACAGTCTTTTGAAGTTCCTCACACTTCCCTTCCAGAGTCTCAATATTTGAGACGAGACTGAAAACAGATTTTTAAAAATTTACACGTTAAGTTATATAGAAGTTGGATTTAATGTAATGCTGGAATGAATTATGGACTATTATGGACAATGTTGATTAACACACATAAGACCATTTGATACTTTTATAATGACACTCACGATTTAATGTGTTTCTTATCGGCGGCATGATCGACTGCCAGCCGGTGGTTCGCCCGCTCCAAGTCCTGGATGCTGACCTCGAGTTGCTCGTAGATTCTCAGTCTTGAGTCGTTCACTTCGCGCAAGGCAACCGTTTGCTTTGTTAGGTACTGAAAACAAATGAACAAACTGTTTATCCGTTGTGTAATTAGAGTGACCTCAATGATAAGCATCTCCAATTAATTATAGAAGCTGAGCTAATAAGAGTATTTCGTTTTAATAAAATAAGCAGGTCGCTATGTAATTTTAACACTTTGTAAACGTATAATGTGACCACGAGATTAGGCAAAGGCAGATTACTTAATGCTCAGTAATGTAGACGTTACGCTGGTTAACGTTTGCGATCATTACTGGATTCCCCCGTCTTTGGGGAAAGTACTGAACGTAGGTACTCTAGCATGCTTGTCTGTTACTCTCCAAGTCATTATTTATTAACTTATTAATTAAATTACAACTTATTATTATTCTCTAAGCCTTACTTCTATTTCTTGCGTTTGATCTTCGATGACATTTTGGTGTTGACGTAGAGCAGTCTCTAGTTCCTTGTTCCTTTCTAAAAGTGTTTTCCCGAGTTCCGCCGCGAGCTGCAAATCTGAAACAACCAATTGAGGATCAATTATGTATGATGTAGGTATAATATAATACGGAAAGTAGTTCAGTTAAACGCAAATTATGTAAATATGGTGAGAGTGATTTGAACGTGGCGCGGCGTGGTACCGAATCGAGTGCGATTTATCCTATCGGATTACCATTCGGTGTTATTGACACCGCTCGATTGCGAATGCGTCTACGGAGATGAAACACGGGTAATTGACCACCGGCGTCTCTGGCGCAACACTACACGCGCGTGTCGTGCCACAATGCAACACTTATTTTATTTACAAACGACACATTATCGCCGTGTTACCACCGTGTAGTCATTCATAACTTGAACGCGAAGTGCGTATCTCCACGCGGTGTCGGCACTTACATACGTGAAAGGCGAACGTGGCATGGTATTGCGAACCTTGCCGAACCAGAACAAAAAGTTTAAAAATGCCTAAGTTCAATACAAAATGTGGGTCAAAGCAGTCACGCAAAATAACGATGCTATCGAATTTATTGAAGCGTAATTGACATTATTGTAATTGACAGCTAAATGATTGCGAGGAATTAACCTAATAATTAATTGGCGGAAAAGTTGATTTGATACTGGAACTAAGCGTGTTTTAAATGGAAACATTAGCCCGTACACTCATTCGGTAACTATGAAGTTTCATGTTGATTAAATTATATTTATTCAAAGTATTTGTGTCATAATCGGATCATTGTTAACTCGATTTGTAAAGATAAGCGTACATAGTCATAATATGTTGCGCTCTGAAAATTACTATAAACACCAGAACATCAGTAACATCGTATGGAATTCCACCACACAAGCAACTAACATTGGTACTTTTAAAATACATACTTTAAAAATACGGTTCATAACCATTGTGAGTTGCTTAGCTATATTATATAGTCAAGATATTCGTATATCTGAGTGCATAAAAGTTATAACTGTACGCTGTTTATGTAGACGCATCTGTAATAATTTTGATAGCAAATTCTTAAAGAGGCTATTTACGAATATTCTAAATAAACATTTTTACTTAGGTAATGACTTTCCTTTGTATACCAATTACTACAATAGGTATATATAAATTATAATTGGACTCTGCTTCTTACAGCTCCCTCTAATTGCTTCTCTATTATTTACATTTAAATTAAAAATACATTTAAACTAGATAACTATTACCCGCGGTATCGCAGGCGTGGTCAAAAGAATTTATTTTGTTCACGTGTTATAGCGCTTATTTGAGTGTAACGTATTTTGATTATTTTCTATATTATGATTATTTTCGCAAAAAAAGGTAACCTATATCACACTGGAGTCTTTCAACTAACTCTAACAAAAAATCATATTTATCTATTGCTCCAGTTTGACGTGAAAGAACGACAAACAAACATTTATATATTAATACGTATTACGGAGGTACTTCACTACGGCATGTTACAAGCGCTATTTAAAATTAAATGCATTCAAAATGAAGAAATGTACTCTTCATTTATGTAAAGTAGATAAGTAACAAGCTAAAACCAGATATTTTTTATTATCCGCACACACGTTTGCGCTACGTAACCTTGTATTATAATCACGTACGATAATTCGTTTTAAGTGTTGAAGCGGTTGTAAAAGATTTGTTAAGCTGCTTGTATCTGCTCAGGCCTTTATCTTTTAAGAAAAACCATTCAAATCACTCAGATAGTTCAGAAACGGCGATATTTTATTAATTATTATTTAATATTCAGAATCGACTTTTGGTTCTAATGTTATTATTGCAATCTTGAGTGTAGCATGAGTGCACTTCAATGGTTATAGAAATTTTTACGTCATACATTTCTAAAAGTGGTCGTCTTATGAAACTGTTTATACGCTAATATACGCTTTTTTTCGGAAATCGAGTAAGAAATATCACCTTATCTGTTCTTGAGAGTGCCTAACTTCTCCTTGGGTTGTGGAACTACATATCGCTCCTTGAATACAAAAGGGCCACAAATCGAAATCCATAAATTTTACAGGAGAGCCAAAACAAAGTTTT
>DWEL01000318.1:0-10027 GCA_018245955.1 Myscelus nobilis
CAGTATACAATATTTATTGAACAACTACCCTATTAATTATGTATATAAATAAATAAATTAGGATTTGACAAGCTTGTCTAATTTTTATTCTCAAAACCAAGTCGCAGTAATCTACACTTAAACGCCTAGATTCCAATTAACTGTACTAACGAAATAATGGATTAAATCTGTACAAAATTCCCTAAAATGGTCGTCTGAAAGTTTACCTTAACGGGCGCGAAATGGAATTATCTATCTTTTTCTACACCATCGCGTTATTATATATCTCTCCCGTTCGTTGGTGCAAAAACCTTCACAAGCGAATGGTGTTTTGGTTTCAGTGCGTTTCATGGGCTTGTCGCTTAGCGGGCGAGCGGCGAGTGACATATATGGGCAGGCGATAGAAGATTACTTTTAGCTTGTGTAAGTATGCTTTTAAAATGGTACTTCGATGAAAATCATTTTGAAATACTCTTTTTCATAACGTATCACAAGTAGATCATGTTGATATGTTATAAATCAAAGCTGTTTTGGGACCTTTAAAAATTACGGTGAAACTTTTTATTATGTCTATTTAGAAAAAAAAGGATAAATTCGACAAAACAATAATTGGTGTATGTTGTAACAAAAGTTTACGCAAAAATGTTAAAAAGGCGTTTTTGTACAATTTATATTTTTTATGTCAAAGGTGTAAAAAGGGTTTTTGAACGATTTACATTTTTTTAAGTTTTGTCAGAGGCGTTTTTGAACGATTTTCATTTTTAAAATTGTCGTCAATAATTTCACGGGCAGCTGTTTTCGCTCAGTGTGACACGAGTGCCGGCGTACCGGAACAGCTGAGCGGTCCCGGCGCTCGCCATGGCAACCATTGATCGTCCGCCATCTTGCATGCAGCCGTCTGCGAGGCCCGTCCATAGACAATCAATTACCGCGCCAAGCAATGCGCTAATATATCCACAGTTCGTGTTACCTGCACTGATTGAGCTTTGAATACTGTCGAACATATACTATTGTAGTTTAAGTATACTTAAGTATATTATTAACACTGAATTGTAATACATTAAAGTGGAACTTCAGGGAAATAACAATGTATCAACAAACAAACCTATATTTATATTATACTTAAGTATAGTGAAATGAAAAAGCTATATTAATTAAATATAATTATATTAATTATATGAGAATTGTAAACATTTACAGAAAATCAGTTACTAAATACTTAATAGTGGAAATATATTATAAATTGGATCGTAGAAATTGTTGTGTTCAGTGGACATTGGTTATTGGAGTATAATAGTTAATGAATTGAATCAGGTGTTCCTTTGCGGTTGTCCCTGTTACCTAATTAAGCTAATGTATGGTGGCTACATATGTATCGCAAGAGGATATATAAAGCACTGAAAACTACTTTCTCGTACGCCACATTAAATATACCATAAAGACGTCGTCAATAGACAAGAAAGAGTGGGCAATGCGCTGATTTTAATGCAGTTAGTGGAATGCGTGTCGACTATAAAGCACGTAAAAGTACTTATGATCTATGCGGCGGAAACCTAGCGTTCTCCAATGAAATGTAATATTAACATGCAGGTCAGGAGTGGTAGGGTTTAGATCTCGTTCGGGCAGTTAGCGACACTGCTACTATATTAATCAGACATTGATATGAAAGACATTATTTTCATTCCTAATCTCTTCGACATAAAGGTCATTTTCTCGTAACATTCCCGTTAAAATTGCTTCGCAGCTCAGTGCTACCACTGCAGGCTCGAGAGCAATTTGTTAGTAAAATCGAGTATAACACACTTTGCAGCCAAGTAAAGGGCAGAATATTTCACACCTTCGTCCAAGCGCCGTTTAATTATGAGGCGATTTAATTTTATATCAACAATGTTTATTGCATAACAATAGTCGATTGGTCTCGTGGTGCATTGATTATGGACTGACTGCTAAACTAAAGGTTTGATTAATTGTAATGAAGTAATGAAGCATTTGTTTATAAGACTAGTAAACAGTATCTCATTGTTACAGCCCAGACAGTGTAAATTGAAATCAGCACGAACTCCACTTTTAACTTAGCTTTTCAACAAGTAAGTAACGAAGTATCGGAAACAAAGGAGCTTTGACGGTTTCAGTAAGTATTAATATTAAATGTTTTCCTGACACTTACAACAAGAATGTTACTGACTGCGAGTTACTTAAATTGCTGTGAGAATATTTGATTTTAGAATGTTTGGAATAAGAACATAAATTTTTGAATTTACTTCTAATCTGTTACGGATATTAAAGTTGCATCGAAGATTTTTGGATCTAAAACAAAAGTTGGGTGTGCCGTTAAGTGTATATAAGTATGTAAGAGTATGTGATAACTTAGTTGTTTAATTCCAGTCTCTTCCTCCAGCTAGTCTGAAGTTCAAATCCGGCATGCATCTTTAAGTTTAGAACGATACGTAAGCTTTAAAAATGTCACATACTATGACGGTTAATGAAAATATCACAAGGAAATTAAGACACTTTAAACTTCTCCATACTGTTCTCCAAGGCGAGTACAATAAAGCACAAATAAGAACTATCAGTCGCAAGGCACTGAGGTAACAAGATTATTGTAACAAAGGTGAAAAACGTTTTGGCAGCTTTAGAGATTTAAAGTTCTGAAGTGAAAATGTGATTATTTCATTTTTTCATCATCTTACAAGATGAGGATCGCCAAAACTTTTGCCATTACGGCTAAACTTTTATTTGTCTCTTCTGGCGAATAAACTTGGAACTGTCTTACAATCAAGATTACCTACCCTTTTACAAGTTTGTGATTCTCCTCATTGTAGATTAATGGTTACTGAGCACTAATTGTTTTACGCCAAATCCTAGCAATTTTTGGTAAATCAAACACAACTTCTCCGACCGTATACCGTTTTGTGGAAAAACTAGTACTTTACATAATGAGTATTCAAATTGTTTTAATTAATACCTTGTATGGAACGTATTTACGAAGGAGTTTGCGCGACTAACCGTCTAACGAGCACTCGATGGCAAAAAACTTATATATTTGATCGCAATTTACTAGATTCGTAAAATTCTTTGACATGGATTGACAGCGTCACCATTTTAGCAACGGCTTTGACTGGAATATGGCAAAGATTAACTGAGAATATGCGAAATACGAACAAAAACAGTTCTAGAATAATTACACGACATGGTTGTTAAGCACGCAGTCGGGTCAGCTGATGGTACGCGGTTACCGTCCCATATGGATATCTACAACACATAAGGTATACGACTAGTAAAGATTAGTTGGAATGCTCAACGTGTTTATTTGCAATGTTTTCTCACTAACAAAACTTATTTTGAATTAGCTGAGGCTGTGAGTAAAATGATACTTGTAATCTATATCTGTCCTTTGTGCGTTATAATTGTGGAGGGCACCGCCGGCGATCCATTGTAGAAAAGGGGACCGAAATAGGACAACGTAACTAATCTACCATTTATATGAAAAGATTAGCACAACTAATAACTATATCATATAATAACTGATGTCAAATGTAATTGGTATTTCAAAGATATTTAACGCAGTGTCACCCTAGTGGGTAATATTTCAATATTATTTGCGGGTCTGAGGTTCAAATAGAATATACATACCTATGACAAATTTAACACTCACGTGTATGAGAGAAATCCACACGAGGAAACCTATATACCCTAGACTCTATATCTCTTTATACTCTATATCCTAGACTCTACATCTATATAGGGGAGAGTGGGGCAGATTTGAAAATTTTTTAAACTTTATGTAATTTCTAAAAAATATCACGTTCTTAACATCTTTATTTTATCACAATGCTTAACCCGGTGATTAAGCGAGATAATCGCAGCATCATAGGAAGAAGATTATATATGTGTAAGGCGTAATATCAAATTTAGTAACAATAGTCAAATCTTCAAAGCTGCCCCGCTCCTCATATGAAAAAGTTGCAAATTTAAACTGGAAAATAAACATTTCACGTTACTCAACGGTGGGCTGCAATAGGTGAGTGGTAACAAGTAACAGTGGTGTAAGTTATTGATGCCACTATTTAAAAAAAAAAAACTATTGAAAAATCTTTTAAAATAGCCGTGTAAACACATTTATTCAAAGCTGCCCCAGTTGAAAGCTGCTCCCCTCTCCCCTACTACATCTATATACATCCACAGACTATACAACCTCGTTCAACCATGTCCAATAACGTACAATGAAAAGATTAGGAATGATGATGAATTTTACATTTCGTTCACTCATCACGATAAATACGCGATAAAGCATCGGCAAGAACCTACGATGCTACGTGACTTCCAATAAACATTGTTGAGAATTCGCTACAATAATTTATAGGCACACGGCGACAATAAAGGGCATTACGGCGTGTTCAATGAATCTCAATGAAGATATTGGACTAATAGGTGACTTTTTACACCATGCAGTCACGACCATTCATATAACGATTAACAACGATAATCGTCTCTATAGAACAACTAAAGCAACTTAACCAACTCTTTTATGAATTACACTTCACAAATAACTTGGTGGTTTATGCATGAGCGAATAAAAAGTATTAATGTAGAAATACTGAAGAGGTTTATAAGACGAGAGTGAATGATAGAGTTCAGACGAAGGTAAAACCATAGTAAGATACTTATAACGAATCAAAAGATGCTTAGGTGGAGGGTCTGTTGAATTAGGGACGCGTGAAGTAAGCATCCTTAATGTCCAGCTCCCTTTTCAAGGGATACTGACAATATGTATGTTACTATAACTTTAATATGTTATGTAAAATTACAAACTAAGCCTGTAGATATTATTAACACGAATCGTATCGTGGGCCGACAAATTTATCGTGTCGTTGTCGTGTACATCGTTGGACCGCTGAACTGATCACTATTCAGAGCCTCATCACTAACCACTTGGATAGTCATATATAGCTTTACACCTGTATTTATCAAACATGAATTAAACTAATATTATCCCTTCTTGCCAGCAATTGTCTTTTATCAGGCCAGTGCAGTCTTAATAATAATCTTGAGACACCTTCAAACAAAGCCATCTGATCTCAAAATAGCCGGAGCCTGTACTATGGTGTCTAGAACACTGATAAATTACATATAAGTCTTATATATAAGGGTTTTATTATACCTAGGCACAGCAAACAAGTGTGTTCATCATACTCGTACAAATGTTTGTCCTGCGCGGGAATTGAACCAACGACATTCGGTTCAGCAGTCAGGATCTCCATAGATTTTGGAAGACAATTAAGACATTAGACTTACAATTGTTAAGACGTACCACAGCTTAAGAGTCGCCCAAAGCCGGTAAGTTATAACTATACCATATACCAATCGTATCATAAATAAAATAGTTTTGCACACGGCAAAAAGCCAAATAAAAGCTGAATACAAATGAAGGTTGTGAATAGCAAAACGCGTTACAAAAGGTTATATTTTCCGAGCGTTTAAACTTTAAACTTGTACAAATTGGAAAACTTCGCCGAAATAGGTAGTCTCGTAAACGGCTAACATGAACAACTCCTGTCGATTTCAATACTTCGTAATTCATAGACAACTTTCTGCATTATGAGTTTAGTTATTTAAAGTGTAATATAGATTGTATCAACAGCGAAATACGGGCGAGAATGGCCTGTCAAGCTTTCATTAGGTTTTCACAGGCTATTACTTTATAGATTAGCACAGATAGAGATTTGTATAATCTAAAACGAAAGTTTACAGATGATATCAATCCTATTAGTATGAAACAGATTATAAATACGAGAACGAACATTGGTTTTTTTGCAGAACTACTATTTATTTTCACGTGATCATATGCTACAGCTATTAATAACCTACCATCCTAATCTACAATATTTCATATTACATCTTTTTCATTAATACGATAAAAGATAGAGACGCAACATAAGCACGTGTAAAAATGTGTACATAATCTTAAATCCTTTAATCTATTCGCGATAAATGTTTCCGCGATATTATATTTGAAGATCGAACATAAATACATATTATTATGTAATATACGAGTATAATTGTAAATTTGCACCAATAGTTACTGTAAAATAAACCCTAAAGTGTATTGTGTTGTATTTAAATATTAGAAAATACATTGTCATTTCTAATAATATGGTAATATTGATGAACAATAAATCACTTTGCGCATTCCTTAATCACTATGAATTATTTTGAACGAGCAATTGGCAGGTAATGTACTAGTGAAACAAGAAAAGCAATCAATATCAACCCCGCAGCGGCAACGTCACTCAAAATAGCTGATTTTGCCTTATTATTTTTTGTATTATTTGCTGACAGGAGTCCATGAAATATGGTTAAAGTATTAACCTACATCGTGAATATGATTTATGAACTTCTTGTATGTTTGACCGTTACAATTTAAACTAGAAAACGTTTAATGATTTTTTGAAATCAATTATGTGTTTCATTACCGTTCTTATATAGCTTGTGGGTCAAAGGGGCATGGTGTAAAAACTTCGAATTTAGTTTTATATAAAATTATATTATTATACTATAAATCTTGTGTTAAACTTTTTATTACCTACAATATCTACTCCGTGCGTCAAAGTTTTCTTATAAAGGCAGGGCAATATCAACATACTAAAATGGAAGGAGGCAGAAATATACATAGATTCATAATTCATTTGCATATACCACGAATTCTTCAGTGTCAGTTTGAAATATGCCATAGACTAAAAACGTAACTGTGGCGACATTATTATAACCGATCTTACGAGTTCCTAGAAAATTAAAAGATATATTAGCCGTTACATAGATACAAAAGGTAATGATGACGTCATAAAAAACCATTTAGGAACGTAGGACTTAGTGAACACATATTTGCACCACGCTTATATCCATACCATTTCCATTTTCGCATTCCATGTGCAGCTCTCCCCACGGTCACACACATGTCTATCTACCACACACATTTCACCGATGATCATACACAAACATATTCAATGAGAACGTTGGATTTTTTTTTAATAAATGTTAAAAAATTCTATTCGTCAGCGCATGTTGGCGCGTTAATCCGACGTTACTCAATTAAGGCGTCCTCGTATACATTTCACAATAGCTCGAACTGATAACACGCATACGACCGATAAGAGCGCCGAGCGTGTGCGTGAATGCCACAGAGGTAGCATTTCATATAATATCAATGGCTGCCCGGGATTTTTTTTTTATTTTATTCGGATCTCCAGCAAAGTATACACATCTTACATGCTAATTGTTAAAAATTACGCTTATTGTGATAAGTTTCTTTGGTTTAACAGAATACAGCATTCAAATATCGAACACAGTATAAACAACAATGGCACAATTTAGAAAAAAATATAAATTGTTATTCGCAATAATTAATACATATTTTGGGTATATTTTTAATAAGATTTTAGAATTCCAAAATTAAATTAAAACGAATTCCAAATTAAAATTGCATGTCATAATTCTTTACTTAGAAATTTAGAAATTTGGAATTTTTATAGTATTGACACGGCCGATAAGATACTCTGTACATACATAGTCTGTGGCTCAGGGCGGAGAAACAACCTTTCATCTAGCATGACAACCCCTAAGCTTTCTGGTCATGAAAACTTATTTTTGTATTGTGACAATATTAATACCATATCATAATAAGTATGTTTAGTTACTTTAGATACTGGTCAGATCAAACATACCAGTAGTTTAGTAATAACTAATTAATCTCTGCGACTTCGTTCGTGCTGAAATTTTGATTAATCGCGATACAATTTTTGGACTAAACTAAGGAAGGAAATGAAATATTTACCAAATATTTGGGATAAAATAAGCTTAAGATCGCCACTAAAACTATGCCTACACAAGGTAAAGGGTTCGTTTAATTGCAAAAAGTCCAAAGTACGATCCGTTTATCAGTTTTATTTAAATAACCGTATTTAAAAAAGAAAATTCAAGACAATTAATCTGTCAAAAAAGTAATATCGGGAATGCAAATAGAACAAAAACAAAAAGTCAGATATTGTGCGATTATTAAAAAACATAAAAGTAAAACAAATTGTATTTAATACCAATATTTACAAATATATTTTCCACAATTTCCGATCTAGTAAATAATGAATTTGCATTCCATGCGAACGCTTTTGTTTTGTTTGACCATAACGTTACATATTTTCCTGAAGCTTGTTTTACAAAGGCTGTGCGTGACTGCAGTTATTCAATTATGTTGTTGCGGCGTGACCTGTGTTCGTCGGCCACAGCCAGGATACCTGAATTGAACCAAATTATCAACTAAACCAGATTGTATGTCCATATATGAGGTAGCGGCTTATGTTATCACAGGTTCCTTAACTAACAGATCGAGTAACTGATTAACAAAAAAGTTGTACTTTACGACACATACGAGTATTCTTATCGTTTATGTTATATTCATTACATTAAAGATAATCTTGATATTATTGAAAAACAATCCAATTGCAAGTTGAAGAAGCACTCGCCTGTATGTCTTGCTTCCGATATTATCAAATAGTCAGTATTTGATAAATACCATAGATACAATTGACTAACAATGACATATATGTAAACAAAAGTTTGAAAATAATCGTGCAAAAATAACTAAAGAGGGCCAGTCCTTTGCGGAGCTTTTAATGATCAAAGGAGATATTAATTTTCAAATATTCAAAACAGTTCACTCGTAAAACAGGCATTGATAAGAGAGATGCCGTTAAATTTGATACGAATGCCGCACCATAGAAGCCGCTCTTTAATAAATTGTGCGTGATGTTATCTCAGTGCATTCTGAGAATTTATATAAATACATCATCTGACTGCCAGGATCTCTGTTATTCGGTTTTCAAACGTTGAATTCTTATAAATTAATAAGGCAAAGGTATTTAATATGTACCACAATTTCAGGATCTTTGTCGCGAATTACTAGCTAAGCTTAAAATACTCTATCCTTAAAATAATCTAATCACGCAATGTTGACTCCTAACTGTAAATATTAACATAGATTTATATTTAAATATTTCTTGCGCAAAAAAATTTAGAGCAAAATAAAAAAAGAAACACATTAAATTAATTTAAAACGCCATTATAACTTCAACGGGTTGCGTATCAAACGATTGCCAATGAAGATTGCATTGCGAAAATATGAAATTGTTCGTATCTACCTATATATAAAAATATACATATCGCATTTGCGCACAAAAGTTATTCACATATTAAGAGTTAGGTGCGTAGAATTGTATAATATTCCTTATTTATATTGCGTATTCGTTACGATACTTGCCAATTATCCGTAAAGATATTTTCAAGAGTTAGATTACAATGTAATAACATCATGTTGAGGGTTTTGATATCCCTCGAGGCTCCGAAACATAACACCCAGTAACAATACTCGGTACGCGTCTTCGCATGTGTTGACATATGGTTTCGAATAGTAATATCCCTAACTACTTCTTATATAAACAGGATAGTGCCCTCGGCCCATAAAACGTTTCCTTCCGGACGCATTTCCGTCAGTCAGCAATAATAATAATGACTGTCGGGAGCCTAAAGACGCACGCGACGTATCCTAGCTCGTAAATGTTTAAAAAGTTCTGCTCCGGAAAGACATATTTATCACTCTCATAGATCAGACACCCGCAAGGGAGGTATTTTAAGCATCGCTCGGGTAAAGCAATGAATTAGTTAAAGTGTAGCATTCTTTGAAAAGGTAACTTGACATCAAATTTTAATGGACATCAGGTTTCCATAGGTGTCAGCAATAAATTATACACATTTGAATTTGGTGGAAAATATACTATGTATTTTAACAATACGATGAGGTTTCAAATCAAAAATTGTATTTAACAACAATAAATTATTGCATTAGAACCCGATAAATGTCAATTGTCACCAAACCTACCCGTGAATTAGCAACTGTGAAAACACCAAATAGATGTAAGTACGTACGGTTTTTTTGTCATTAGCCTTTTTATGGCGAAACCTCATTGTCGAAGCAGTCCATTGTATCCCGATTCGGAAT
>DWEL01000319.1:0-10020 GCA_018245955.1 Myscelus nobilis
AACGACCATTTCCAATTACTGTCTGCTCCAAACTGTCTAACATTAATATGTTTGACGGTACATTAATTGATAAAAAAATGTTTATAATTATTTTTAAGATTAATTTCAATTCCTTATATGGGAGCATACGCTTCATATCGCCTCCCACACTTATATTTCGGAATTGCCTCGAAGAATGTTACATGATGCATTTTACATATACATATGTATTTGAATATATTTACTGGTTACACACACATCAGGAAATAATAATTGGGCGTTACAAAAGATCGTGAAAAAACACATCATTCCTTTGTATGTGTAATTGTCGGTGTTGTATGATTCACTTAAAACAAAATAATCTATCTATACATACAAAAAGATAACGATTATCCTTAGTAACAACTCCGGGCACAATGAGGCAAGCATAAATAAAACAAACATCGAAACATTACGTCATGTAGCAACAAAACAATACAATTTTTATATTATGCGCTTGCGGAGAGCAACAAGAATGATATTTCGATACATTGTGTATTGGAGGTAAAATAAATAAATTATACATACAAAGCCTACTTTTTTCCGCTCGGGTAAATCCGAGCGACACATCCGCAATCCCACGCGATTATCGCCGAGTTCATTTGAAACTACATATTTTCATATTTAGCACCGGACTGAAGCGGTGCGTGAGCACGTGCTCATACATATATAAATATACTGTAAAAGCATTATTATTGGATTTACGTGACCGCAGTTCGCACGTGTTGCATGGTCTAAAATCGATTGGTAAATTCACCTGTCTCTATTTAATCGGATTAAAGATAACAGGCACAACAATACAGTTTTTTTTTTAAATTGACTTCTGTATTGCTACGGCGGGCGTTGCCCAACTAAACGACGGCATCCAAGATTAATCACTAAGAACATAAACAATAGCATGTCATTAATAAAAAATGAAGTCGATGATTGGTTACTGGTTAGACTAAGCCTGAAAAAAATGTCACAAATGCTATAGTTATTTTGCGAGCAAGAAAATAAAAATTTTAAGTTTACATAAATCAACAATCAAAATAAAAAAGGACATGGATAGCTAGTTTGTCGAGCTGAAGTTTCTTACTAAAACAAATGCAATAAAAAATAAGTATAAGTAAATACATACAGTGGAGAGCCGTTAAGGGTACCTACTAGGTTGTCTTGTTAGTTTACATGTGACAAGTAAGTCTATCTTCCCTCTGTAACAGGATTTACTGTCGTATCTTAAATCACATGAGGCAAATCAGATGTAAAATCGACATTTGCGCGAAACGAGCCTTGTTAACATGCTCTGAACGTTAACCATTAGATAGTCAACTCATCTCAACAGGGGTTGGTGTTGTATATTTAGTATAGAGGTATGCAAGCAACGATAATTGAAAGTGAAATTGAAATCTGTACAAAGAAAGGTTTAAGATTTTTTAAGACTAACTATTTGTCTATGGACTCATCGCTTTGTACGTAAGAATCCCTGTTTGCACTGCTGTGATCAGACTTGGAAGGTGTAGGCCCCCACGTAAGGCCCATCTTCAGCCAAATATTAGAATAGCTACCGATGTCCATGAGATGTAAGATTCATTTCGTTATTATCACATTTTAGTCACAAATACGTTCGTTAAATAATCGTGTAATTTTCAAGACACTGAACTAACAATATATAAAATACTGTACTTAATTTGATTCTCATTAAATAGTGAATGAAGAGAAAAAAAATGAAATCGAAGCATGTAAATGATATAATGCTGTTAATACGTAATTAATTTATGCCGTACTCGTGAAATTTTTGACTCGGTGCCAGCTGTAATATTCACGCAAAATCTAGGTATGCAATGCATTTTCGTATCATACAAATTCGTATGTCGGAAAATAAATATATTGTTCGAGCGGTTAGACGAAGCAAAAAATAGCGAGTCGAAAATAAGTACCTACTGCCGCCGCGGCGCGTTCAGTTCACGGCAATTGCAATCAGCTGATTCATTCGTCGGGCAGGCGCTAGGCGGCCTTGCATGCAATGCAACGACTGTCATTGACTCTAATTATTACTGTTTAACAGGATATTTTAGCGCCGGAGCGGACAAAAGACGATTGATAAATCAACTTCATTCGTTTCACGAGTGACGATTTTTTTTTTAATTCGTATCGCATCGTATTATTGGAGTTCCGGCATACTGAAGATAACGAAGCGGTTAGTACCGGTTTGGTAGTACTGATGACATTTTTGATAGCTACGCCTATTAGTCAATCATTAAACGCTTACGTATAATTTGATACGTGGCCAAAAGTGGAGGTTTGAGGATAAGTCGCCGGACTTGCAAGATTGTAGCGGGACTTGCAAATATTGTCGTTTGTATGCACGCGCGTGGCCGCGAACGGTACAGTCGCGAAGCTCGTCTCATACAAAATTGAGCAAAGGATGATCTTACGGGCAGTTTCACGCTATGCACATATTAACATTATTTTCCGTTTATTTTAATTAACATTATCTTCCATATTGTTAATGTCTTGTCCCATTTTATAAAACTTCAAAAGCACTGAAAACAAAACTAGATAAATAACAGTTTTTAAATAATACCATTAGCTATTTTATTGAATTATCTATTCCATTTAATCGAGCGTATCCAAGGCCGACCCGATTTTAGCAAATAAAGGAAAACCATGTATGAATGAAACTAGTGTTATTTAAATACGACAAAAATGTGGCCGATCGAGTTTCGGAAGCAAGGTGACATCTGTGACCCAGAGGTGACCCGAGCCTGTGTAGGTAGTTCGACGAACTCGGTACACCTCTGCGGTAAGCTGATTAGTCGCAAAGTTCATTATTTGTGGCGTAAAATATGTCGTACAACGTAATTATATTGTTTATGTTTCTTCAGAAATATTTCAATACTGAAAAGCTTCAAGACACAACATGTCGAAATTGACATTTTATCACGTTTGCTGCGATAATATATTGACCTTATATATAAGATTGGAAATTTCGATGTTTTCTAATAAAGCATGCGAAATGGTGATAATAACAAAAAAAACATAATAGAAACGTCTTACTAGTATTTTATGTTATCGCTCTTGATTTCTAAATGGGCACCGTAAAGTTCTTACATGACGGCGAGAGCGCGGGGAATTAGCTAGTTACATGGGCGTTGGTAACACGAGTTAACCAACATTGTATCGGATACTTTGTTACAAGATGGTATATAAAATAGGAGCGCGATGTATTTACAGAGGCAGCGGTCAACTAATTGCGAGAAACGAGATTAACGCTCGCTACGGAGGCAGTAAACGGGGATGCCTGCGTTTAGCACTATCCCGGTTTCGTTTCTTTTAACAACAGCACTAATATAGATTTTACTCGTGTTTTATTACATAGAAACGTTGAGATGGCATTTATATTTTAGCAAGTGCGGTAATCATCGTTAAATCAACACCATTAAGTGTCTGTCGGAGTGGGTGAGCGGTTAGTAATTGCGGCGGCACGTTTTACAGGCCACAGTCCATTTAGTTAATTGGATTAAAGAGATATTTTATAGGCAATAAGTTAACTTACAACGCTGACTCGTTGTCCATTTGGATATAGACACTGTCGTACCCCGCAGGGTCCAGGCTACCACGATCCTACCCACTCATATATTCTGTAGCAGAAATCTATTCTTGATCGATGTCATCTATCTGTTCTATTAGAGATTGCCTAGTGTTAAATTAATATAACAAAATGAAAATGTAGAGATAAATCGTTTGTGGTACATCAGGTTTCGCGTGGGCACTGAATAAGAGCGTGAA
The DNA here is from genome assembly GCA_018245955.1 of Myscelus nobilis. Classification (NCBI taxonomy): domain Eukaryota; kingdom Metazoa; phylum Arthropoda; class Insecta; order Lepidoptera; family Hesperiidae; genus Myscelus; species Myscelus nobilis. Next base: position 3,790 of record DWEL01000319.1, read on the forward strand.
AATAGGCGACGGCGGCTGGTAACGAATGCCAAACCTATCACAACAATCACATATCGTTTGCTATAACAATATTGGCTTACAAAACAATTTCTCCGACCGCAATAATTTAATACATCCACGTCGGATGCGGATCTCGGTGAGTTGTTTGTGTGAAGCGAGCAGGCGACGTATGTACCGACGGCGCTGTTGAGAAATCATAACAAACTGTAATCTATCACCGTACGACCGTACGTACGGTAAGCGTATCGCCCCTGTTCTGGTTATAGACCGCAAACAGCGAGCTAGGAAGGATTCTTTGGATCGTTACATATAGGAATCAGATGGATTTATAAGAGAAACATCGCAACGGATGAGATGACTGTCAACTATAAAGTGTGAAAAAGATAGAAACAAACAAACAAACCTTTTATTTCAGTAGATGTTTTTTACATAGAATGAAAATTATGCAGGCATTATGCTTGTCCTTGTATCTGATGTAAACTTGGTTAGGTACAACATTATAAATAAATAAATAAATAAATAAATAAATAAAATGCACTTTAGTGAAGGATGAGTAATTATTCTGGTACCGCTAACTAATTGTTTCTACGTTGCGCAACCACCAAGCTTACCGCGTTCGTTAAGTATTGAGTGACGTGTGCCTACTCAGTGTGACTATGAAAACCTACATAAAACACTAGGCTAGCTAATTTCGTTGACAAATTAGATTACATTCACGTGTCCATCGCTCGAAAGTACAGTCTAAGATGTACCTACGATGACCAAATTCTTTGACCTGACCTACGATGACTTACGATGAACTTTGATAAATGTTGATACGTATTTAACAGAAATATGATAGTTACAGTGCAATATATGATTTATACGTTCTATAGAAGACTGATAAAACTCCTCTGTAAAATAAGTTCAATATGTTTTAGGTAAGCAATTTTCATCAAACAGAAAGATGTGATATTTACACAGATATGGGTATATTTAAAGATTTTACAGAGCTATTACGTCAATTCATTTTTTGCCTTTTACAGCGTTCAGATAAAAGAAATGTTATTGAAATAGCTTAGCTGGGCGTCCAGCAGTCGCAAGCGGCAACACGGCCGCAGTAGTCACCTACCTGTTGCACTCAAGTGTGAAGCTAAGCTCGTCGTGTGTATAAAACTTTATTAGCTACTTATTAGTAACGCTGAAGCTATGGCAATTATCTACTTCAATGCCTTCTGTAATATGCGGTACAACATTGCCGTGTGTCCATGATTGTTTTCATTTGATTGACACAATTTTAAATAAGTAAATAATATAGATTTTAATGTAATAATTTGCACAGGTATAATATATAATATATAAACGTACAATTTTTCAATACAAATCTATCATAACTATCCCGCCAAGATCGCCACGAGGAGATTTTAGACGACAAATAAAAAAAATACGTAAATAAAGCCGAACATACAAAGGGCTGGAAAATCTTGTATCATCTTTTTACTTTTATACATAACTTCATTATACGATTTCAAATGTATAGTTCACGAAGAGAAGGTATGTAATGTACACTAAACCTACCCCAACTGAACCTACAAAAAAAATAAGTTAATCGAATAACGTTTGCCCACAAGCTTCTACACAGACACACAAAACCTCTGCCATCTGAAAAAAAATGACGAAGAATCCAAACGAATTATTTCAAAGAGTATAATATGCGGGTAGTGTAACGAGAAAACACGTGACCAGCGGGGACGGCGGCGGCTAATTGCCAGTGACCGGATAAAACCGGATTACCGACCGGAACTCCCCTTACAAAGGATTAAAGAGACACACCGCAACGTACGCTGCACTTATATACACGCTAAGGGAACGAACGAATGAATGAATGAACGAATATAACAAGAAAAAAAAATGAAAATACCCAATCTAAAAAAGTGTAATAAGTGGAGTGGGCGAAGGAATTACTTAAAACAATCGTGTCCGGCGAGATTAACGCGCGGGTTCGGACGACAAGCGGACACAGCGGTGGCTAATTGTCAGTAACCGGACAAACGAGATTACCGAGCGCGCACCGCGCCGCATTTCCACTATCTAGCCGCGTTTTAACATCGGAAAATTAGAAAGCATGCACAAGAAAACTTTTTTTAATCCTCTTAAGCATAATGAACTCTTGTTGCGACCAAACTATAATCCGGCGTTGTGCACGAATCTCATTCCATAACGGGATAAGGAGGAGCACTCGCCGTGGTAGGGAGCACCAATTTAGGATTGCCGCCTCAGGAAGTACCATAACGTAATATATTTCTATGGCGAACAACCTTTAATTATTCCATAAGTACTTCAATTTATGCTATAAGTCCTAAGATATAATTCCTTGCTCCATACGCCTCAGAAATAATAACGCTTACCAGAACGAAGTTCACCAATCTTTTTATTTAACATGAGCTTGCCTAAATTTGCTAATTCTACTAAATCATAAGCCACTACGCATCAGCCAACCCGCATTTAGCCAGCGTAGAAGACTACGGACTAGAACCATCTCAATCAGTGGTGAAATCCTTTTCTGTATACGAAAAGATTAGGGAATAATGATAGTGATAAACAATTGAAAAGCGAGTGAACTTTCACTCATCTGTTTCAATATGCAATAGACGATACCAATACCAAAAGACATTTATTTGCACAAATATGGTGGCCCGGCGAACGTCGTGTCGCTTTACAACAAAATAAATTCTCCATATTCCCGTATAAATCCCGATCCCTCGGAAACTCCGGGATAAAAAATAGTCTATGTTATTCTGGGTCTTCAGCTACCTGCATAACAAATTTCATTGTCATCAGTTCAGTAGTATTTGCGTGAAAGAGTAACAAAGATACCATACCATACTTACAAACTTTCGCATTTGTAATATTAATAGGATAGGATTCGAAGATCTTGTAAGATCTTATCTGTAGATAGTTCAATCAATATTTTGCCTTGTACAGAGTACAATGGCAACGGTGACACGGTTAACCGGGGTGCGCAAATGGAAACGCGCCCCCTCGGCTACAGAACGGTAAGCCCGATTGCCGGCCGCGCGCTCGGCTCGGACGCGCCGCCACAATCGCGCCCGGCGCAATCCAATTACCTAAAGGGGAATCGTTGTTTTAAAAACTGGAATTTTTCACGCCACACCCGCAAGCAAACCCCGGATTACACGTATTCCCGACCGACGACGCCCGCTTCGGCCTTCGTCTTTCAGCTCGAGGATCAAGACGAAAGTCTCTCAACCGAGATCATTACGTGGTGACATGACGACGGTCTAGTCGTTTTGGAGTATTGAAAAGTGGAAATCAAAAAAACTACAACGGCCTAAGGTTACGCGGTAAAAGTAAACCAAATAGCGTTCGCTGTAACTATAACTTTCTTAAGCCACTTTGTACATAGGTACATACGTACGTGGTTGAGGCCTTAGAGTATGGTATTATCGAGTTACCCATGGGTATCGGGTGTCTAGATTGTTCTTTTTGCTCCCATGGCTCCTACAGCCAGCTGTTTAAATATCAATTACAGCGCCTATTAGGATCGCTTTCACGGTGGGTTATAAAAACAAAACGTTAAATAGATATATCAAAATATTGCGGGTAAACGGGGGCGCGAAAAAGCTTTCGTTTGCGAGCAAATATTACATCGGCCAACATTTGGCGGTACTTGTTGTGTCGTGACTATTACACAATATGTAGCAAACCAACTCTGGACAGCACTTTAGAAACAATAATTATCATACACTCCATTTCAGTGTACTTTGAATTAATGCGTTGCCGCTTCCGAAGACTGATTAGTATTACTGAAAATACTTTTATATTTTAAATGTTCATTTAAAACAGTATACCTAATAAAATTGGATATAAGATTTATCTAGTAACTTTAGAACACACGTAGAAAATGAAAACGTTGACATTATACCGTATTTTTAGACTTATAGATGTGGATAAATCCGGACATTTAAGGACAAAATAATTTTCATTATTAAAAAAAGAAAACTGTATGTCAAAACCAAATATTAATTTCGCTTTAATGTCACAAAGATCAAATTTCCTTTTAATGTCATAAACATCAGATTTCCTTTTAATGTCATGAATATGAATTTTTCGTTAAACGTAATAAAACTGGAAGCGGCGTGGCGAATATTTAAATGGTAACAACATATTAAACAACTCAAATATTAAAATGCAAAAATCTCAATTGTTCAACTCGGTTGAAACATACGAAGGTAATTTTGTATTGTAATTCTTACAAAAACCAAAGTAACCTTACATAAATGTTGAAGACGAAAAAAAGCAATAAACCATCGATTCAAATGGAATCAGACGATGTAATAAAACATCAGTGACAGACTCGATACTAAAATACATGCATTAAGCGTTGTGCACTTAGACGGTGGGGCGGGAGAGGCGACGTAACTTAACCACCTCCTTGTAACAGTTTATTATCAGTCGAGTTGTGGACGTGACACAAATTTCGCAGGTAAACACCATCAACTGATACAAGTTTCATATATAGCGCATACATATGGGTGCACGGAGTTGGTGTGTGTGTGTGTGTGTGGAGTGCGGACGACGGCGATCGTTGTTGTGACTGGCCGGCCGAACGCGACGCGCCACCGCGATCGATCGCTGCACACGTGGCGAAATTTACAAACAAAGCGGTGATCTTGTTGATATTTCATTTAAAAAAATGCGCGCACTTACGTACATACATCGGAATAACAAAGAAACAGAACGAGACCGGAATCGGACTTACGACGTAACGATGGCGGTTGTTTGTTTCATTCCTATAAGGTCGACGTGATGCAACAAAAAAAACTTTGAAATATTCGTTTGGAAAATTCGAACGCAGACAGAAAACGACCGCGGCCGAAATGAAACATCGAGAGCCGTCCGTCCGTTCATTCATTAATTAAACTGTGAACAACAAGCGCAAAGAGTCGCGTCCCCGTTCCCGCGGAAGTTTCAATACGTCGCCATCGGGGTTAATTGTGACAAGGTTGTAGACGGAGAACCACCTGAGAAACGGCGTTGTAGTAAACGTTTCCGAGTAAATCATGCCCGCGACCAGTGCACGGAAAGCCCCGAGGAGCTATTGTGCTGTATACGTTGCGTCGTGACGTCGCGGCTCTACCTATAGAAGTCGCCGACGAAGGTTAAGCGAAGCGACGTCAAGTAAATTTTAACACGCAATTAGTAACCCAGTGGACACCTTGGCACCGATAACCTAAGTCGTTCAGGGACTTGCAACTTGAAGTGGCATTAAAAACAACTTGATCAAAAAACAAATAAACCTTATTTCAATTAAGTGCTGAATTCGATTTCTAGAGTACAGAACCCAAATTTTTTGCCGAATACGTCAAACTATCCGATCGGTTGTACTTGACTTATCGACTACGTCGCGACTAGTTTTATTGTAGGGGTGTTTCACGCACTATCTCCGTAACGGGCTCCTGCCAACAAATCCGGATCACTGTTTTTGTGCACGCAATCTATCAATTACGCTATGAGCCTTAGGACAGTATAAGGAGAGACTTCATCGTTGCCGTTCTAATCCTTTACGCTGAGAATATTTTTACAACTGCCGCAGACATAATTTGAACCCGGATGTATGTAAAATTTTCCTTTGAATTGGACTTCAATTGGATAGCTTAAACAGAACACAATCATCGAATAATTTACAAATCGTAGGCACAAAGCGTTATTGCAACTAAGAAGACCGTTTCGAGTCCGATTAAATCCGATTAAATGTACGACTGTGGTATCGATAGGAAACCGTTCGAGCGATTAGGCGGCAGGTAATGCACGGTCATAAGGAAACGGTGGACCGGCGTGAGTCATTAGCATTAACAAGCAAGCGACGCTCGCATCGCGACGCGGCGCGTAGCAACGGTGCGCTCGGCGGCGAGTTATGTTCCGCTTGACAACAACGCTCGAATCTAGAGGAAAATGATAGAAGACGAACGCGCTTGTACAACACGGGCAAACGGTGTTTGGACGGTACGCGATCGCCCGGGCCCCGGTTTACGAGGTGCGTGTGATTCGGGTGGCAACGGCGCCGGCGTGATGTCACGCAGTCACCTTGACTCACTTTACTTGGCCCGCTTGCATTACACTGTTTGCAAGCCGTGTACTCTCGATTAGCCAGCCATACGTCGCATCTCGTACGCGCATGTTTTCGGCTTATCAACGCTGGAATTTTTTTCATTGCCATCGCACATACAT
>DWEL01000320.1:0-10014 GCA_018245955.1 Myscelus nobilis
GACACCCGGGTGGAACGAAGTTCCTTTCGATTAATTAGTGAAGGAATTGTAATAAAATGTTATTTCTTTTAATTGGCGACACTAGTGTGTTGGACAACTTCCGTCTGATTTTTTTCCGTCTACCCTTCTTCGCAACGCGCGATAAGGAACTTCGTTCCAAAATCCCTTCAGAATATAGTCGATCGTGTGCTACATTCTTTAGTGAATTCCTTTAAAATACCTCGCGAAAGATCTCGAACATTGGACATGAAGGCTACTCGGCGTTCGTCGGCAGAGCTCGGACAGACGGACATGATTAATCCGACAAACATTATCTACAGCTTCCCGTTCGATCCGGATCGTGACTCTCCGCCACCCTGCGCCTCAATCCTCAAACAAAAGGCTGTAATGCGAAACGAACCGATAAATCTGACCGATGCCGACGTCCGTGGAATTCAGTGCGATTGAAACGGCCCTATTTCTACGCTGGACTGTTTGTAAATTATAAGGCGTTTGTACACTTACACAATTAATGTTTGAAACGCAAAGGTAATATCCAAGTTTTTTTGTAATTTATTATAAAAAATCTGTAATAACGAAATTTTGTTAAGTTTGTTTAGAAAAGGAAAGAAAACATCATTTTCTATTACAATTTATAATTGTTACAAATTCACATACAACTTTATCTTCGTTAAAACATATAGCTATCCGAGAATAACCTGAATTTAATAGTTAAACCCACTTAAATACTTCCGAACTATTACCGATAATGTACAAAGGATTTCAATCGCTATGGCCAACACAAAGCAACGGCTAGCTCGGCACAGGTGCGTTTGAACCACAGCACGACCTGTCTCCAACCCACACAGGATTAGCAGCCGAGTTTCGCCGAATCGTGTACATACCGAACATTACGCATTAAATACACCATTATTAATTCCATTACTATTTATTGTATTAAGAACCGGTATGCTAATTAGGATCGAGAGCGCAATGTTATAATTTAAGCTTATCTCCTGACTTGTTAACATACGAATTGGAGAAATCAATTTTGATTAGTCGGATCGGGGGTGTGTGGGTGTGTACACGGGTATTTCTCGGGCTCCGTGTAAGAAAGGAGTATTTCATAAGCGCCCGCCACGCGCCAACATCGCACTCGAGCTCAGCTTAATTTTCCTAGACGTACAGTCGGCAAATTAGTTTTATTAATGTCATATTTTTATGTACGGTTTATGCAATAAATTACGTAAATATGTGTGTAAATTTAATGAATTGGAATGCAATTCCAATTAATACGTTAAATATGTTTTTTTTAACTTTATTGGCAAATCAATAAAATATCAATAAAAAATAAAATAAAATAAAAAGAAATTACTACCAACATAATATTTTTGCTGTATACAATCTGTATTTTTGAACTTTTATCATGATTATTTTGTAAGCAGGCAACACCGTAAATCGACTTATTGGGGTGCTCTATTATTGTTGAATCTTTCTTGACTTACATTAATCATTTTTACTCTGTAAATATTAAACCCTTCAATATCATACACTCGCATCCTGTAAATAAAAATCAACTCAACAATAGACAATGATGAGTTGAGAAAAGGGGAAAAGCCATAACTGTAAATATAGCTACAAAGTGTCACAAAGAATATAAATTAAAAAAGTAATAAAATAGTCAGAAATATAAATATAAAAGAAATCTTCCTTATTTCCCCAATTTACGCTGCGCCACTCTAGCACGTTACAAGGTCTGCGTGAAGCTGGCCACTAGGGCTAACAGCAAGCGTCAGTTAAGAAAAAAAAAACAGCTGTCAGATGTTCAATGCGCACGGTACCGCGCACGCAGCGCGGGGGCGGCGCCTCTAATTAACCGCAGCACAATTACTGCGACGGTATTGTACTCGTGCCTTTGTCATTCGTGACGTTACATTCGGATTAATATCTGTATCGGAATTCACACTTTCATTGTACGAATTGGACTTCACTTGGGTATTATTCCTTTCTAGAACTGGAGAGTCGCAAACAATTGACTATTTATTGTTGGGTTTATTAACATTGGACACTAAAATGCTTGGGAGCGAGTTGCGTAATTTTTTCAATCTACTTAATGATGATTATTATTAATTGCCATTAAATATATTAATTATACCAGTAATAATAAAAAATATATTATCTGTTCTGATTAAAAATTGCTTTATTTTTACCGTTAAAGATATAAAGAAAATATTTATTCCATCCATTCCGTTTTATAGGGAAAGATGTGACGAAAATTTAAAAACCGAAATACAATTCAATTCTTATAATGTTTTGAATGCTCATCAATATTCATATTATTTTAAACTACTGCAAAAGCAACATAGATCACAATCGACATCGCCCTGTGCACAATAATAAATAATTGCATCGTAACAACAATAAATTATTATCAACATTATAAACTGTGTATGATCGCGCTCTGTGAAATATTACGGTGTTTAAATTCTTCAGCCGTCCGTTTCAGATGTAGTACGAAAGTGATTTATCTGGATAATTCTAGCCGTTTAGAGCGCATTTTTGAGTTTCGCCATTGATTTATCAATCTAAATTGTATAATATGTTATGTACAGTAGGCAAATGCATTTAATGTTACCTATTATTCATTTTTTCAATTATTTTCAGTCCGGAGTCCTCGCGTGCCACCCTGGAAGCCTCCTTCTAATCGCCTCTTAAAGACAAGAGATACTGTAGTTGTATTCTGGTCTCCAGCTATCGAGATTCATTTAATGTTTGACTTTCTTTTCTTATTTATTTGGATAGTATTTAGTACTTTGTGGCCATTTGCAATAGAAGCGGATATCGCATACGGCAAGCTTGAGATCTTAAGTATTCCACGAGGTAAGCTACATAATTAAAATGATATCTTTCTACATTTAATAAAACAAAGTTTTAGCAATGTTACATACATTTGTATTAAAAACTTACTGAAATACTTTAAATAATATAGGAGTAAGTATACAAATAATATTGTGGTTATTTTACAGAAACAAATAATGTAGACTAGCTGTGCCCCGCTGTGTTAGTCGCGTATATTTCGATCGCCTTTGAGTTTTAGGATAACAAAAAAACTTCGTTCATTCCCAAGCTTCAAACTATCGTTTTGCCAAATTTCATTACAATCGCACTAGCGGCTCGCGCGTCAAAGCGTACCAGATACACGAACAGAAACAGTTACTTTCGCATTTAATTGATATGGTATAAACGCCTTCACATCTTCTTTACATAGTACAAAACAAAGTTGCTTTCGCATCCTGGCTCGCTGTGCTGTCGCATGCGTAGATCTTTAAAAATACGCAACGGATTTTGATGCGGTTGTTTTAGTAGATAGAATGATTCAAGAGGAAGGTTCACATGTATTACTAGCTTTTGTCCGCGGCTTCGCACGCGCTGCAATTCAGAATTTCTTAATGGCAATAAGTAATAATGTAGTATATGAATTTAAATTTTCTAAAGATAACAGGAAATTTTCACGGTATAGGTAAAGGGGAATTGTTTTACTCCGAATTAAACGCGCGCGAAGCCGCGGGCAAAAGCTAGTTATGATTAAACTCATTGTTTGTTTATTGGAAAGGTTTTTGAATCACACCCACTTGCGTTGTCACATTTGACATTAAATTGAAATAATGCCACTACACAGTTTTGACTCTTATCATGTAACCATGTATGATAGATGAGTGATTTCTCTGAATGAATTGTGCATTCATACAATGTTATTGGTTGTCTGCCAGTGTAACGACATGACTGGCTTCGTGTTCGAGCGGTTAGAGACCCTGACGCAAAACCGGTAGTGGTGGGTTCGATTCCCAGCCCGGATTTTGTGTGATGAGCACATTTGTTCCGTGTCTCGGCGTAATATAAATATCTATATGTATATTTCGATTTATCAGGTGTTCAGTTACCGGCATTTCATAGCCTAATTCAGAACCAGTTTTGTTAACAAGATTTTTAGATGTAACACGTACTTATAATATTAAATATAGACACAGAGCAAGTGCACAAATTCTGCACAAAATCGTAATTACTTGGGAACGTTATATAAATATCTGTTTCATTTGGAAATCGAACCCAAAACTCGTAGTTACAATGAGCGTCATTGTTGCCAGTGTGAAAGCAATGTAGGTATGACTGCAAAACCATAGACAATGCGTAGGAATAACAATAGAGTAAAAAAGGGTAATTAATTTTTTTTCAAACACAAAGACATTTATTTGCACAAATAGGAGCACATTTAAAGATGTTACAAAATTATTAGTTCAATCCAAATCTTGACTTTTACTGCGTAAAAATTTTACATGTTAATAATTTTTATTACGTAATTATTATGATAATGTGTCCAATAATTAAGTGTGCAATAGTGACATAGTGATAATTTTTATTACGTAATTATTATAATAATGTGTGCAATAATTAAGTGTGCAGTACTGATATAGTGTGCAATAATTAAGAAAATATCATCGTAACGAGACTAACTAGCGGGTAATGCTGGCAACACTGAGCATTATTCAGGTAGGATCGAGTTATCTGCAGTAATGGCCACTAAGAGCTTCACTATCAAGCCACTGCCCGCCACGAGAACTACTTAACGCAGTTTAACAATTCACAAGCGCTTGTAAATGGATTTTTCTTTTCTTTTCTTTCTTTCGTTCTTTCTTTCTTTTCGGATCTAATTGTATGAGTATATGCAATTAATAAAGAAAATCAAAATCATTTTGCTATAGCAGAATCTTTTATTATGAAGAAACAAAATTTAATTTTAACAGTTATTTGAGACCGTTTTGTACAACCGATATAAATAAAATAGATTAATCGTGAGCAGAAACAAGTAATGCAAAAGTAAATACTGAATACTGAAACTAAATGGAATACTGAAAACTAAATACTGAATACTGAAACTAAATGGAATACTGAAAACTAAATACTAAATACTGGAAACAGGAAAAATACTGAAAATATTTTAATTTAATCATAACTGTCCTCTGCGCGGTGTTTGTAATTGAATTCTTTTTCCGCCCGTTTGTAATTAACTTGGAACTTTAACACTTTGCCAATATGTTCCGGCGTCCACAGCGACCGTGGTTACGGGAAGCACGCGCGCAAACTTAACTTAACGCCGCGATACGTCTATCAGGGCCGGTTAGTTTCATACGCGGATCGCAACTAATTCACCGTCGTATCTACGAGCTTTCCGCCGCCGCTCCTTGTCTTACTGTATTGCAATAATGCTACACGCTTTCGATACGGTTAATAATGTTAATACGTTACTGATTTGTGTAATATTCGCCGTGTTAAGATACTTGCGGCGCTAATACCCCGGACTGGTTTCTATCGTGGTGCCAGCACTGATGGGTTTAGTGTAGGCGCCGCGTGGAATTAGTAAGGCACTTGTTATTTGTACGATGAGTGGAGATAATTAAAATAGAAGAAGCATAGCTACGGATTGCTAAAACATACATTGAATAACGCACGGACGTCAATTCTGTCCAACTGCATATAAGAATTTTTTTTAATATAAAATTAATGTTTATAGAAAGAAACATTATATTTTAATACAGGTGAGACAACGGATCTGCTCATTGAGGCAATTTGAACTCGAATTTCAGATGCGAGCTAGTGAACACACCTTTATAAAGGTTTACGTACAATACATAAACTGTTTATTGTACATCACATATTCAAAAATATAAATAAGAGTGGACTGAATTTTGATAAAATCGGTAATTTAGGGTGGTGATTTAACAGAATTAGAATGCTTTATGGTATTTGAGGCTTTCCCGGAGATGACCTGAGGCTTTTCAAGAAAGGCGTGAAAAGAGTTCTCTTTCAAAAACCCGCAACGAATTATAATAACAAAAAATGTGGTTTTAGTGATAATAGAAGATAATATAGTAGATGAACTTGGTAATTATACTTCTGTCTTTGTAACTTCCAATATAAGATGAATAATAATAAATGATCAGCTCAATCATTAGCACAAAACATCGTAAGTACTCGTACAAAAGACATTTCATTACCTTCTACCAAATGAAGTAGTTACATAGCAATTTCAATATACCTACCAAGAACTAAATGTGTTACCTTACATAAACACGTAAAAACATAGCTTGATTCCATTTTTCAATTTAATATCAAACGAACGTAAATTATACGGTATCGATTAAAATGAAACGTTTATTAAGCAAGGCGGTCGCATTAAGTAACCTTTTCGATGTGATTTATCCTCAATAAATATCCGAGTTGACAGCAAAGTTAACGGGTGAACTCTAAAACGAAACGATTGCTGTTTGACGCGCAATTTAGTCGAAGCTTACAGTTAATTCGCATAGAAAAACTCCCGAAGACTAGAGACTGTCCGATTTATCACCATTCGTTTGAGTCACGTCGCTCTATTTGCTTATAACTAATAGTAAACGCGGTTCGCGCACTGGCATTATGCTGAATAATTGTAGGGAACACGAGCTGTGATTAGGCCCCTTATACACATACCCTTAAGCGAGTTTCGCGCGACCGCCAGCCGAGACCGTGTGACGCAAAAATAACATTTAATGCGTCTTAAGTGTTTCGATATTTTGAAATTATTCAATGACAAACGGTGTATCATTTCGTAAATAAAGTTTTTTTTTTAAATACAGCTTTAATAGAGATGTACCCAGTACGAGTTATATCGAGTCACGGAGTATCGAGTTTTATTCGATTTGAATGTAATAAAATACGGTGATATAATTCATACGTTCTGACTTAATTTTTTCACTACTGTATCCACTTAAAAGTACCCCCTTCCCTCTATTTGTTCACAAACACTACTTATGTTTGCACTCAGCATTTTTGTTTTGTTATTATTATTCTTTTTAAATTATACACAGTTCTTAAGTCAATATGCTGGTAAAATAAACGTTTTCTTTCTTTGTACAAAAACTGGAATCGAAGCTTACGTTTAACATGTCTAAAATTGGCTCAATTCCTTCCAATTGGACAGTTATCGAATTAAAGACATCCCGTTACGTACAAGCGCGGATCTAGCATCTAGATTCTAGATCGCGGGTCCGGGAACGCTTATCGTCCGTTGCCTCAGCCGGGACTGCCCAAGCAGCGGCGTCAATCAGACATCTCGACTGCATGCCGTTACTACGGAAATAAATTTGTGTCTTAAGCTCCGTTTTAAATTGGCACGATTCGAACAAGATGTGTTAATTATCCAGATAAAGGGGCGTAGATTATATGGAATATAACTGTCGAAATGTTTTTGTAAATTTATTGCGGAATTTTCACCTTTCGTTTAAGTTCATGACAGTCGTAAAATAATATGCACAATGCATGACTTAAGGTAAACGATATTATGACTTAAGGTGAATTGTAATTTGACTTAAGGTAAATTGTATTATGACTTAACGTAAACTATTAATTAAATATTAGAACATTGTATTATTATGGGAACCAAAAAGGTTTGCTTCCGTGAAAGCGGGTGAAATATCGATTGCAAAATTCCATTAAGTTAAGATACGAAATATTTAAAATTTACAGAAACACCAAAATTTTCCTACGGCACCATATTCTTACATAAAAACATATTAACAATAATAAATAAATTTTCTATTAAATGTATCTCCTTTGAAGCTTTTGATGACTTGTTGTAACTTGTATAACGCTGACGCTACAGCGTGTTGTTTGAGTTTACGAGAGAATATCCCTCGATAATATTCATAGAGGCAAAAATCTTCGCATTGGAATTCCATATCGTGACATAAATTCTGAATTCTTGATGTACATACTTGGAACTGGTAATCTTTGCATCGCAATTCAATATCCATACTAATATAATAAAATGCTGTCTGTTGGCAGTGCTAAAACAACTAATAAATACATATGTAATATGCTACGGGCAACAAAAAAAATCAATTCTTAAAATGTCTGTCCGTCTGGAGCGGTGTTGATGGAACTTTCGCTAACAAACAGCTGAAGTTTAAGGAGTAACTTAGGCTATCATAAGTATCATACCATAGCTAAAAACAATAGTATTACACGCGGGGGCAATCGCTTGCGCAGGTAATGCTGATATAAACTGTAATTTTGGAGACATAAAAATAAGTGTTGCAATTTACTTACGTGTGTTTACACGGAGATATCTCGTATGTATACTTGGGACTGTATACTGGTCTTTGCATTGGAATTCAGCGGCCGTGCCGCGCGGAGAGTGAAAAGCCGTACATCCTCGTGCAAGGGCTACTTTATATCGTCAGTAACACGTGTTGCCTGACGTTATCGCGTCAGATCTGCGCCTTGTCAGGTAGCGCCATCTAGCACAATACATGTTACGCAACACTGTGTTTGTGATATAAATATAAACTAGCGATCAACGGAGAAAATTCGACGATAACTCTTTGTTTTTAATTTGATCAATTAATTTTATTTTCGATGGAAAAATGAGATTAGGCTGGTTATAATTAAAAAGCATTAAAGCGTTTTTGAAGTTTAATTCCTTTTTGTTTTTCTTACAGTTAGTAATCGTATATGTAGTGATAGCAATGCATCTTGACTGATAGACATACAGTGATAACAGAACTACCCGCCAGGATTTGAATCTAAGACTTCAGGAATGAGATGCTGATATCCAAGCCATAACGCGATCAGTAGATAATTTAACGCCATCTTTATATAGAGATTCATTTTCGAAATACATAATTATACTTAACAACAATTTGTAGAATGAAGTAAGTAAACAATGTATTTTATTTATTTTTATATCGTTTATATTTACCTACATGTATACGCTTACACATAAATAACCAGTTAAGTAATAAAAGAGTGATATATTTAATAATTACTCACGTTCAAATACTATGGACACCGTGGGCAAAGCAAGCAAAGAGCCATAGACAAGATCGCTATCTAGTTCGATAATGTATCCGCACGCTTTCCTGGCCACAAGTTGTACTGTACAACCCTATCTGCGGCGACGTGACAAATTAGCGGGAAAAGTCTTAAATATACGTCTAGAATTTAAATACGAGGCGAATAAAACGCAACTAAGTTGCATTTCAATGAATTTCTAAACGAATTTAAATTTCGAATCACATTGCATGCGATTGTAAGCCCGAAAAAAAAAACTAGGTTTTCAGTTCGAAATTTAAAAAACATATGAATCTGTGATCTGTGACATGAATGCTTTTTGTTTGACACTAATTACATCCGGCTGGAATAAAACGGTTCGATTTTAAAACAATAGTGTCGCCCCGTATTGTTTAACCATTCTTAAATGTCACTTATATCTGTCATGTTAAAATCCGTAAGCTATACCACAGATTATGCAGACACTCTTTTTTTTTAATTTGCGAAAACCTAGCGTACGATCTCCATCCCGCCCAATACACACACATTTTATAATTATATATCTCATTACAATCGAGATAGGATATTATGGCGCACATCTACATATTTAAAACTATCGATGCAAGGCGATTGTTGCGTATTATCACCGATTACAACGTGTTACATAAAAATATAGTAATAAGCGAATAGAAGCGGTCCGCGTTCTAATTCCATAAACAGCAGGATACAGTATCGCAGCTAGATCTCGTCGATCGCGCGATAGCAACGAGATCTAAACGATAACGTATCGCTAGTATGGCTACACGTGTGCCGGCTGCGACGGAATTAATTAAACCCTATCGCCCGACGCTGCTCCGTTCAGAACTGAGAGCTCGCTTGCATGCCTCAAATGACAAATGGATAGGAGGAAATCTTGAGGCGCTTGTATCTTAAAATGTAAACGGGATCGTTAGATCAAAAGCTGCGATTATGTTAATTATTTATTCAGTTGAACATGAAATGGCAAATGCGTATTTTTGATTTGAAGAAAGTTTGCAAGGAAATGAAATGTGTTTGCTTAATAATGGTCTCTTTGTGGAATACTGCAACATTTAACCGTTTAAGTAAAATATGATTTTGATTACAAACGTAATTTACTCATTGTGGAAATAGACATACATATATATCTTT
>DWEL01000321.1:0-10009 GCA_018245955.1 Myscelus nobilis
ACGTGACGGAAGCTTGTCAACTACACTAGACATTTGAACGCAACGTGTTCACAGCGGTTGATGCGACACGAAATATTGTGTCACAATAAATTTACCAATTCGACATTCGATGTATACACTGAGTGTACGGTGTATAGTGTCGTAGTCTGAACCGGCCTTAAACAGTACAGACATTCATGTCTGATATTTATGTCGGAATTTCTGTCGTAGTCTAAACGTACCATAAGAGTGAGTTGTTATGACGCATCATGCGTTACGGTCTGGTCTGAAGGTCGGGTCGGAGGTACTGCGGAATCGTTTAAACCTTCTTTCTCGTTTTAAATAGCAGTCATAATTGTCACTTAAATACCGTTATATTTAGGCCTTTAGGCCCTTTATATTAAGCGACAATATTTTTTTTTTAAATATAAGCGCATTTTATTTCATATTGTCGTCTATAAATCGTCGCTTTGCAAGTAATTCGACTGAAATGTTACCTATTCATTAGCAAAGTAGACTTGTAATGATATTTTTCGAACATCTTAAAGTTCAAACAGCCGCTAGCCGTCCTGTCAAGATTCAAAAATTCGCACAAAAGCGTTTTTAAAACTTTTTCCACAGCCTGTCACCTCTTGATTTTAACACGTATGTTTCATACGCTCCCAACCGTCCAAAACATCTTTCGCAATTATTTATTTCGTTCAATAAGATAATGCTGCAGAACATTTTTAAAATTATTTATACAAAGAAATAATTATCAATCAGTTAAGACAACGTTTCCTTTTTCCATATTTTGCAATGTTAATTATGTATTCAACATTACATTAACGTTTTCTGAGGTAAGACTGTTCAATGTCATTAGTAGTCGAATTCTGCAATGTTCGTGCATAAACAAAGTCTCTAAAGTTATGCATCTAAAAATTCTGGCATATCATAAATTTTGTTTTCTTTTTTATATTTCTTTTCGGTTCGGTCAATTCAAACAACTTTTGCGACATCCAATTTGTTCACAAACAATCCTACAATAGAAGGAACGAGTTAAAACGTATCGTTAATCGTAAAATACATATTATAATACGTATTTTGTTGCACGATACAGTTTTATTTTTAAGCCAAAATGATACTATACTACCTCGATCATGACCGTACATACAGAAAGCACGGCAATAATATGTAAACGTGGTTTAATCTCGTTATTAGACACATCAATCTAATGTGTTGCGGTATTTTGCATTAAATCGAAAACCTTAAGTTCGCAGTTCGTGAAATTCATTCGTAAATTATTTCGCGCACCGGCAAGTTACATTTATATAGCGTCAAAATTTTCTCTCTAATTGCTCGTTAAGCTGAACTTAGAAAATTGTAATTATTTAACAGATACATGACGAAAATTTTTGCAATTAATTTTGATGATTAACATATTTACCTATACACATAAACAATGTATAATTCCAAGAGTGAAGTCACAGCTTGCTGTGGTCCACATCTGGTGATTACTGTGTCAACCACATACCTTTTATTTAAAGTAAATACTATTTAATATCCACTTAATTATATGATATAGACATATCACTCTTATTCCTCAGCGTTTAAACTGACCCCTAAAACGACACGTATACGATTAATAAGGTTGGTATAATAATGAAATAAACTTGTAATATACGCATGCCGAGAGCGTTTCAATTCAGAATTCTATTTTGTGTCTATACAAGCGTTCTGAGCCTTTATATTTTCAAAATAAAATCTCTGATCATTCGAATCGAAATGCAGTGCGATGCGGAGTCAAGTCGTATCGGAAGCGCTGAAGTTTAAAATATAAAATGTAACAAAACAAAGCGAAGAAATAATATAACACGGAAATATTGACTGGCCGTTTGCTAGATTTTCCCTCACAACGTCGCACTTCTAACCACAGGTTTCTCCTGCAACTCAGGTTAGCATTCTCCGTTGCGAGGAAAAATGGTAAAGTTAAAATATTATTTACTAATTCATCTTTATTACTTACTAAACTTACTACTTAATGTTCTTCTATTATATTTCCATTTTAATGTTTATATCGTGTACCTACTTATTCTGCTGTAACAGATAATGTTTTATTGTTTGACCTCGATCAGTAGGAGATTTTCAAGACCTAAATATTAATTTCTAGGCAATTGCTACATCCTAGGTTGCATCCCGCTTTCCATCAGTTGGGATAGCAGTGAAACGCGAGCCTATAGCTCAATAAAAAAAGCAGATTATTAAATGTAAGATTGAGCATTTTTTCCTTTACTCATATGGATACTTTATACCTAGAAACATATTGTAACGGTAAACGGGACCTCTTTAGATATACCTAAATACCTTTAGATATGCCTTAAATGATACCGGCCTATAGTAAAAATACTAAAAAGTTGTTGTTTCCGTAACTGAATTTAACATTCAAATGATCAGGGCCTCACTAAACGAAGACTTACTACCAACCAGTTATAATGGAAGATTGGGTTGCACAACTGAACCTTAAAACCATAAAGAGCCGTTACGCAGAAATCTGTGTTACTTCCGCTTCTATGAGTTCTAAACTGGAAACGAAATCAATAATTCTAAAAAGACTTTCGTAACACTGGCCAAGAATTGTTCCATTCTTATTTTTCCATGAATTGCAACGTCATTACTTTTAATTTTCGAACGTAATTCGTAAGCGGCCCGCGGTTATAGAAACTGTAGCAATAATATCTGTTTAACATCAGATAGTCGAAAACAGATGTTGGTATGTCCGAGATCAATAGATTTCGAAACTCGACCGATCGGCGTAAACATAAAAAAACACGTATTTCTGTCTAGGAGAAGGTTTTTTCGCTATCTACTATGTACGACCTCATCTCAAAATGGCGCGGCAACGCAATATGCTTCCATGCACATTTTTGAAGTTAGAAATTCTTTTTCTTTGTAAATATATACTTATAATTTGAAATTAAGGTTTATTGTGTCACCCCATTATAAAATAGATCCGTTAAGGGGTAAAAGGAACGACTGCTTATATGAAATTAAATCGTTTGAGTTATAATTTAGTAACAATATAAGTTAGTAACAATATAATTTACATGTTATAACCCAAATGTGCGGCCAAAAAAAACAAGACCACTAGCCAGTGTGACTAAAACCGGTTAAGTTAGGTCAAATATCATCATTATAAAGCTGCTAGAACGATGGTGAAATTGCAGACCACGCCTAGTCGCCGTGGTCTAATCCTAGCTATATACATATGTATATTATCTACAAATAAATAATATTGGACTGTCTGTTTGTAATATTATTAAAATAACCGCTTTTTACTATACAATATACAATTTTTGTCTGTCTATCTTATCTGTTTGTTCCGGTTAATCTATGGAACGGCTCGAGCGATTTTGATGGGGCTTTCACTGGCAGATAGCTGATGTAATAAGGAGTAACTTCGGCTATTTAATTTTAGAATGATATAAAATAATAACAATAACGTTTTATTTAATTCAAACGCGGACCCAATTGCGGGCACAACTAGTAAAATAATAAATCATTGAATAATATTACACTATTGTCCTAAATACGAGTATGTTGTAAGGAGTTCGAGCCACCTCACAAATGTTGTTAATGTCACAGATATAACCGTTTAGATCCGTTAATTTAAACATTTGATGACCTCGCCTCAAATTGTCATAGTAAATATTTTATATCATAAATAACGGTTTGTTGTTATCGATTCCTAAATTAATTTCTCGACCGAACCGAAGAGATACATTCCGACGAGGTACACTCAGATATAGACACTTTTTAACGGTACAGATGTTTTTAAATGTAGCCTTAAATGTCATGACCATGCGTGATTTTTAAGATATAAATTACGTAATACGTATATAGTTATAAACCAATGAAGATTTTTCCATACATACTTACATACTAAAAGTACTAGTTTACTCTATTATAAACCGATTTAATGTCATCATTGTTGTTATTGATTCAGTTTATATTAATATTACCTAAACCACTCGATAATGCAAGCACTTGTTTCAAAGATTGACAGCCCGGTTAAGAAATCTTTAAAAATATTTGACTTATCAAAAGCGCGAACGTAATGCACGCTCAACAAATATCTCGGTTACGAAATATTGGCCCAAGGTCTGTTCTTAATAGTTTTTCACCGAGTGTCTATGCACAGCACGCGGCTAAGTAGCCAAGTTCTCATTGAAGCAAATCATTTTATGCGTTTTGGAAATAGCAAACCAGTGCCTCGTACGTAATCTAAACCTCTCAATCGTAAGGACAGCGATTAGTTTAAAACAAAGCACGTTTTACGTAAAAAGGGAACACTGGGTTTATTGCTTAGAAATGGTAAACAGGACTTATATTATAATAAAGGTAATTATCGTTATGTACATAATAAGATGTATTTAATAGGCATCAATGACTTGGAGTCTCGACATTTAATTTTTTATTCGTTGGGACCGTAGCTGCTTCGGTCCGTAGAAATCCTATACGCAAGCATCTGCGTTGCGTTGCATTGCTATTAGTGGTTACCAGACGAGTCTGAGATCCGAATCTCGTTAATACGCAGTAATAAGTGTTTAACTGTGACTCAGCTTTGGTATACATGTGCATTACGATGTTATTATAGTGAAAAAGTAATCTTTCATGCGGAACTTTTATATATATTGTATTACGTAGATATTTATTACATATTAACATTTTTAAAAACACTACATAAATCGTAAGGATTATATCCGTATAATAGGTACCGACCCATAACTATGTTAATACCTGAATACAGATTTTATTTAAAATACCACAAGGAACGCAACTTATATGTATATTATTTCTAAAATATGTTTTTGTAGGTGCGTGAGATCTACTTGAATTCATTATCTACATTAATGATAAAAGCACAATTTTAAAGGTTTGACTTTCAAAGAAGCTCAGACCAAACATAGAATAGATAATGTTTTCTTTACAAAAATATAATTATTTCATAACAAAGTAATGATATCTCTTGAGAATCTTTCATAAGCTACAATTAATAAAACACGTCAGTCGTCAGTTTTTAAATTGTACTACTGGTATTACAAAATTTCGGCACAAAAGGTGAAGCAAATTTTTTCATCAAATAATCATACAGTAATATTATCATTTATTAATAATCTAATCTATTTATCATGACAAAACTCTGTGCATAGACATGTAAATAAATAAAAGTCAATACCAGCAAATACAGTTCAAATCTGCGTGTAAATAAAATATTTACGTAAGTACCTACTTACTAAGAAACGTGTAGCAATTACATTTCTAACGACATTGCTAAAATGAAAATGTTTCAAAAAATATCATTGCCAGTCCGTTTCGTTACTGTGTTGTGCGAAAATTCGCACGTTTTGGCTAGTTCATAATTATTTTTAATAGTGGGATACATCGTTAGATGTGCGGCAGGTAGTGGGGGATTTAAATCTGATTCGGCGAGCGGGGTCGGCTTTGACTGTTGCCGTTACGGTTGTTAAACATAGACGAAGGTTCGAGATTGCTTAAAAATTAAAAACCCTCCATCCTACAGAGCAATGTAACCGAAATCCCAGAAACATCTTACAGAAACACTGCACATTATACAGCCAGTATTAATAATAACAATAATATTTTATCGTTGATACTATTCAAACAGCAGTGATAGCCAAGTGGTTTGAAATTCCACCACTCACTAAAGGGGCCCGGGTTCGATCCTGGCTGCACTTCTGACTTGTCACGTGCAATTTATAAGCAAAATTTAAATTTCCTTTGCTATAATGGCGAAGGAAAACATTGGGGGGATACCTGCACACCTTAGAGATGTTATAAAGTGTTTACAATATTTTCTGAGGTGTGCAAAGTCTACCAATCCGCTCTTGGCCAGCGTGGCGGACTATGGCCTAAATCAGATTTAATACAGACTGTTTTTATGTCAAGTGGTCAAAGCAGCATGGAGATTATAAACTAAACTGAAATAACCTCTTCCCTAGGTCAGTCGGAAACGTTTGCTCATACTATTAGAACCAGTATTAGTTGCTCGTCGGAATGCTGCGATTATAGCAAGCGAGCGAGCGAGATAATTTCTAACACGGCTTTTAAATCACTGAACAAAAATAAACTAATTTAAAAACGGTATCTCATTCTTTTTAAGTAAATCCATACTAATATTATAAATACGAAAGTGTGTTTGTTCGAAAGTGTGACTGTTTGTTCTCCGTTCATATAACCGAGCAACGGTTCGATGTGATTTTTTAGTATGGAGTAACATAGACTACATTTTGTCATGTACGACCCCAATAACAGAATGACGTGTGAAGAAAAATAACACATAAATTGGTGGTTTACATTATATTATTTTTATATTAGCCATAAGCGAGGGATGCATCAAAATTACATTATTGACATAGCCATGAAGGGGATAATTTCGCCCTTCGAAGTCCAACGTTACAATAAAATGTAAATAAAAAAAACAATTATTATAAGACACAAATGCTACACGGCGTACTATAATTACTGTTAGTTATATTTTCTATACAATGGTATCACGACGGTATCCGTGGATGAAACACCAATAAAAACGTAGCCATAAAAGCGAGTCGGTAAACGTTGTTTGAAATGTAAACAAAACATTTCTATGAAATTGTAATATAGGAACGCCTAAAATATTTTGCATGAACCAATCGAGAATATTGAAAGAATTCCGATAGTTTAAAACGGACCTACTGTTGGCGATTATTAAGGTTTTTCGTGATATAAAGATTCAAATGTAATTCCAGTCACGCAATTCATAATACGTAATTGTACCAAAATATATTTAATACGAAATCTTCGAGCGGAACCCAGACTGAGCTAGTAATGCAATTTTAAGTGTTACCGTTAGTTTCTTGTTATAACATAAAAATAAAATCTTTAGATAATGTTTCAGGCGGGTAACGAGTGAGATATTTTTTAATTCGACTCTCATATTTCAAATCCATTTGAATGTGGACCAATTATTGTGGTCTTGCGCTCAGTTGGTTTAAGTTTAAAATGTAGCGTCGGTCATAAGTTGGTCGCGTTCGGTGGAATTTTACGCGGGAAAGTGAAAGCATCCGTTCGCCTAAATGTGTGTCGAACAACATTTCTTTGTTTTTATAATCGATCATACAGGTACATCTCGAAAGCATTCTCGAGCTTTTATCTGCTTTTGACATAAACAACTTTATAAAAATATTACCAAGATTTCCATATTTATGTGGATGTATAGTATATGCATAATATAATATACATCCACATAAATATGTAGGTAATGATCATCTACGTAACTTATGAATACGTTCAAACAAAAATTCCATACACAATTGTTATGGTGTATGTAACTCATATTATTGACTTACTCAATTGGACTATATGGACTAGTTCTGAAATTTGCCATCATACTTATATACATACGTACATATTGACAATCCATGAAATTTTAAAAACTAATCCTTACACGTATCCTAGAGGTAAATAATTACCTTACTAAGCTACAACGCATCTAGGAAAAAAGCTTCGGTTACAAATATGAAATATCTTTAGTGCATATTAACAGTGTAGTACTCTCCCACGATCTGGTGACTATTTGAATGGGATCGTAATATAAAAACACTTATTTCTCACACATTTCCTTAACTTACAGCTGTGACGTAACGTCAATCTATTAGAAATGTTATCAAGTAAAAATGTCTTATTACAAAACAGTCCATCATTACGCGGCGGCCGCGGGTTAATGACCTGTCACTTCCGCGTCAAAATAGACAAGCAGAACGTGACCACCGATTTTTTGTATTATTATAACAATATTACGACGTTTCCTTTTGTATCGCAAATGAAATTGTGGCACTGAGATCGTTATAACTGTGCGCCTCGTTCAATAATGTTGTTAGTGTTTTTCCATACAGTTATACATATGCATATGTGGCACACGTGAGTGTCTATCGAGACAGATCCCAAATTTTCCGTTACTGCGACCGTAGTGTGGTAACGTATAACGTGAAAGTTAAAAAAAATTCCGCTCCCGCGACTACTGTGTGGCTAATCGGCGACTAGTCGTGTCTATGCAAAAAATGTATAATTTTCTTTATAACATTTCGATCATCATAAATTCGCGTTTTAATTGATTATAACATCGAGCGATGTATTAAAGCAATAGTATTTGGTAGTGTTACCATATCTACTCTTAATCTTTATAATTATGCAAATGCCTTTCAAATATGAATAATTAGCAATTAATGTATCACAAAAATGTGAATATAAATAGATCAGTGCAGCGGTTTGAACTCGTTTTTTATGTAATCAAGTTTTATTTGTTTATATTAAATTATATATCTAGTTTGTTGCTATATTACGGATCTATACTATTTATATTATATAGGTAGTATATAGCAATTACATTTATTTCAACCATCAAGAATTACTCTCATAAAGTTACTACCCCCTATAGTCTATTCGCGTAGAGTTCTAAGTTCATTTAGAATAGGCCAAGGTTTAGGCCTTTATTCAGCTTAATTATAAAGCCGGAAGAAGGAAGCCGCTTACAAGAAATCGACAGAAACTCATCGTAAATCTATTAAGATCGCATTAGTTCTCTGACGTTAATTACGTTTTGTTTTTTTTAAATACATTAACTGAAATGTAAATATTATAAATATATTTATGACACGAAATAGCAAGAACACAGTCACAGGTAACTATACCGTTTATGGATTAACCAACTTCAGTTAGGTCGTAGGAATGGTACTATTAATGTGTACAGTAAGTACCTAATAGGTGTTAACTAGATTATTAGTTAGTATTCATTGACAACAGGATTTGCTTATTGACGATAGAGCATTAAATACATGTTGTAGAACGTGAAATCATAGTTCTATTAGAGGCTGGTCAAATGCGTTGCTACTGACGAATGGAAGGGAATGAGATAGTCTGCTTCTGCTTATACTAGATCGCTTCATATGCCCTTGTGTACGAGAAACCGCACGAATTGCTATAACCACAATGGAATCACACCAGAAATAGATGAAGCGATGGTAATTCCGTTAGGAAAACGTATTGTGTGTGGAAGAGGACCTGATTCCGTTTGACAATGAGCACATTTCGTTCAGCAAAGATTGAAATACATGAGTGGGAATCAAGAGCAAGTTATTCTACCCAGACTCAATTAGCTCAGAGATTTTTTGTAAATATGTAGTACCTGTACTTAGGTATGCACAATAAAGTTTAGCGTTAACGTTCTGTTTGGTCAAGTTAAAACATCTCGACATTAACACATCAAATATTAACGGGAACGATTTTCATTAATTTTCTCTTATCGCCTGAATAATACTTTTTATTCGTTAATTAAATTGTGTTGATGGATACAATGGTTTGCATAGGTAAAAATAAAGGTTAACTGTAGACGCTAGTTTCGGTGAGAGTTGCAAATTTTATACAAAGATACAAACACACGCGTACGCAAAAAAGCATAAACACAAATTAACCAATAGTTAGAAAAGCAAACATTACTGCTAGTGGTATCTAAAATATTTACATTTTTTAATGATTACAAAGAAGATTTCGTTCCAAAAACCGCAGTTACCTACGTGAAAAGATATATGAGCCGCTATTAAGATCTTTGTACTTAGGTTCAAAGTGCGTTTTAAGTTTTATGAAACCATTATCCGCAAGTCAACCTCTTAATATTGATTAACTGAACTTTTCAAATACCGATCATACTTGCAATAGTGCGCACCCTACATTTTGTGGTGCAATCATTTATTCAGTTTATATAAAACTAGCTACCCCGGCAAACGTTGCTTTGCTATATTAATTGTAATTAACACCGTAGCAACCCCCCTTACAGATGGAATATCGTAAAATCCGTTCTTAGCTGAAATCAACTCACCAAAAGGAATATCTGTACCAAATTTCAAGTCTCTAGGTGTTCTGGTTCCAGAGATATCGTGATGAGTCAACATATTGCTTTAAATCTCCTCTATACGTATACATATATATGTATTATATG
>DWEL01000322.1:0-10005 GCA_018245955.1 Myscelus nobilis
AAGTGTAAATAGCACAGACATTAATGTCTGACATTTATGTCAGAATTTGTGTCGTAGTCTGAACGTACCATAACACAAGCATTTAATTAAGTAATTGGCGATCTCAGATAGTCGTATGTGGAATTAATCCTAATTATCGTTATTACCCATTTTAACACTACGTATGTAGATTCATTATGGCAATAAGCAAGCCGGGTTCCAGTAACTTCTAAGACATCGATTAAGCTAAACAATGTGCTCATAGGAACACCGAAAAAAAACCGTTCTCATCATCTCTCGGGAACAAGATCAAAAAATATATTTCCATACGCGAAAAAACGCGGCGGCGTCCCATGCAAATTTGTTTTTTTTTCTCCTCCATTTTTACTTTTTAATTCTGGCAATTACTCGAAGGGTTTGGCCGGTCTTATTCTTTTGTTTTTTTTTTTGTTTTTCGTTTAACGCGGAGCCCCTTGGCAAAATGGTCACGTAAGGCATTTGCATATACGGCTAAATTAAGTGTGTGAGCTGATGGTTTTTGTATCCTCACACGTTTTTGTGATGTGACGACGCTCAGAGTTTGCTGCTTTGGAAGATTATTTCTTGAATTATTATTATTAGATCAGACAGGATTTATCATTGGCTTCCGTTTATTTAGAATCGTTTGATTTTTATCTACGGTGGAATAAATGCTAAACGATTATATTATGTTGTGGAATTATTATACTTGTTGTTAATACTTGTATGAGTATTATGGTTACGTCTAGCATTGGTTTTCTTCAGTTGTATTACCATTGTACGCTTTTTGAGGTCACCGGTTACCACTTTTTGGACATTTTAAAACTCTACATGTACCAACATTGTCAAGACGCTAAATGATATCTTACTAGGTTTACCATTGATTATTTGAACACTTTTCATATTATAGTTGCTTTACGACTATGTTTTTACGTATATAAGCAGTAAGTATATACAATTCCGAGTGCATTTTTGACTGAAATTCTAATAGTAGTATTAAATAAACAGAGATTTTTTTTCTTGTACAATTGTATTTTAAATTACGCCAAACTTCACATAACCGCCATATCACAACAACTTTTGGCGCCATATCCACCATTTTTTTTTAATTTCTCCCCACCAGAGTTGCCATCACCTATTATTTTTTTCCCGCTCAACACTAGTTAAGTACTTAAATCCTTACATTAACGTTAACTTCAATATCCGTTTAGAGATAACAACCACTTCATCCAGTATAATCCAGATGAGGGTAGAATGCTAACAGCTGGCCTACCCATTTCCAGCAGCGTGTCGTAGTACGCCAGCAGGCTGGCGCGCTGCATCACGCGGTACAGCTGCAGCTCTGCTTCGTTCGCCGGCGCCGATGTTACCACCACTGCAATGCACAATATAAAAATTATTATTATCAGATCATCACGTAAAATAGGTCAGACACTAGAAGACAGTTATGTTCTTTGTATTTGTTAAAATGTTGTAGTTCGTTGGCTGAATAAATATATTTATTATTATTATTAACAGCTATTCCTTAAGAGACATGGCGTGATAGCAAAATGTTAATACACATCATATGAATTCGTTTTTTCTTTCTCAAATAAAATCAACAATTCTCCTCCGATTTTGCAGTCAGGATCAACAAACAAGAACAAGAGACCAGTCAAAAATGCGTTATGAACCATAAAATAGATTTGTTCACCCCTTACACATAGCTGTGTCCGTTCGTAATGAAAAGGTTTAAGTGGATTAAGCCCTATAAATACCTAAAGACCGGTCGCCGCGTTATGGCGAGTCTCGGCAATCGCTAATGAGCTGCCTCCGTACAATTTAACGCATCTACAATATAATTAGTCGGGCATTTGGAATATTTCAAAACGTTCAGCAATATTCCATTCAACAATGTAAGTATACTTAGTCACGAGCAGCTGTGTCCCGCGTTGATATCGGAATATCAGAATTTAAAGTAACTTATATGCTGCGCTATAATCTCGTCTATCTTCCAGTTAAAGTAGCATTGAAATCGGTTCAGCCGTTCCAGAGATTAGACTGGACGGGCAGATATACATAAGTAAACGAAAATTTAAAAAAATATGTTTTAGTATTATGTAAATAATTATAAGCATTTGAGATAACATTTATTTTGGAATCATCCATGTCAAATTTGGACACAATCGACCAAAGGATTCGGATGGATAGTTTTCTCATGTGATGTTAAGTTTTCGTGACACGAGAAAACTTTTAACTACGTCAGCAAAGAAGTTGCACGTTAAGAATAATAATTATTATTCTAACATTAGGTACGCCAGGAGTATGCATAGTGCACGGAATACCAAATATCTGTATGCTTGCAGAACTGACGCGCGTCTTCGACATTCATGACTCTATATATAATAGCAACAGAAGGATAACTTTAAAAAATCGAAAAAGCTGGAATACTACAAGCGCTGTTGCGTGCCAGTAACAGTTTCGTTGAAAATAGCGTGTAGATAGACGCTCACAAAAAACAACCCCATTTAATAGCAACCCCAGTTATTACCGAAAAGAATCGTACCAGCCGTTACTGGTTGGAAAAAAATTGATGAATAAAATTTTACATAAAAGGGGTTCGCCTTTGTTGCGCGGAACGGAACGGGCGGGAGCGCGCCAATGTGATTTGGGCGCGGGAAAAATATCGATCTGTGCGCCGCGTCAGAAAAAATGTTGCCACCCTCATAATAGCAACCCCTAGGAGTCATTGGTTTTTGTAATTTAAAAAAAATCGTGGGGACCGTTGGCTCCACCCCAAGCGCAGGTAAAAAAATGCATGTTAGAAAAAATGTGTTCAATTTTTTTCTATTATCTATGTATTTACTATCGTTGTTAGACACGCTATGTACAAATGGATAAAGGTTATGTATTTTTTATACATGTTTTATGGTAAATAAATAAGTTAAACAACATAACTTTGATAAAATATCATTTAATACAGGTTTTGGGTAGATTGGGATCACATAACAAAGTATAAGTTGTAAAAATTCAAAATTATTTTCTTTATATTATCATCATACTTGTTTGAGTACTGCGTAAATAATAACTTAACATAATAAAGCGTAATTTTTGCGTATAATGTAACATATTAAACTAAAATTACTTAGATATGTGTAATTGTGTATGTAACACAACCAATATATTGTGGAAGACATTTGCTATGCTTATTATATTTACAATAGGTATATAATTAAATAAATATACTTATATTATTAACTAAAAACCTAACAAATGTTGTCTTATATTAATCTCATATACTCAATAGCAAAATTTATGACTTCTGAAAGTAAAATATATTATGTTTATAGTCTCCTACTACTGACCACTGAGAATAGAAACTACTAGAATTCCCGAAAACAATAAGACCAATAGTCATCTAACAGGGTAAATACATACCTAATCAAAACCCGTCAACTATTTTCAAAATACGCAATATAATAAATACATGCACGCCATGAGTCTTCATATATAATGAGACATTAAAGCATTCAAAAGTCACATTAAATTCTAGTCATCAACCGTTTAAAAAAAACTTTAATTTTTTTGGTATACATCATTGAAAGTCATTCTCAACACTTTCTCAGGCGAAGAAACGTCAAAAAAACAATCTGAAAAAAGTTCTCTCTCTGTTCGATGTCCAAAAAACATATTTGCATAATCTGTAAAGATAAAAAAATCGCCACGGAATATGCAAATCGCGCGAACTGGTTAGAAGGGTTGTTTGGACCGCGTGGCCTCACAAAAAAAAACAAAGGAATGTGATTTTTTTTAATTTTATGAAAGTGGTCACGTATGTTATTTCCCATCTATACTACTTAATTATATGCAAGTCTCACGATGTCTTGGATGCAAGGTTTTTTGCCAACATTGTAAAAAGTGCGTGATTTTTTGTCTTGAGAACACTTATGCTAGTATAATTTAATGCAAAATTATTTTGAACGGAACAATGTAAATGATAGATAGATCTAGCAAAACCAGACAGACAAAAGCGACTAATTCCTACTGCCACCACTTGGCAATCGATCAGCGTGGGTAAGATTGCTCCAGACCACATGCAGTTGCTATACTCGTAAAAACTGGGGTTCTACTGCAAGATGTGACAATTACTGAATAATTTAATCCTAATTACTTTATGCCAGTTTCATCGCGTCATAGATGTAATTGCCGTACATACATACTCGTATATTGGAAAAATACGAGTAATTCGTATTTATTCGTAATTAGTATTGATGGCTACAGTCTCAATGCCGCACTAATTAAGCAGTTTAAGGCAACACAACTCACTGGCAGCAACAATAAGGTGAATTGTAAAAAAAAAACTTAATATTCGCATTGATCGTACGTACTGTTCCAAATTTAAAAACATTCCCACAAAGGTAAACGGAACCGGTAATTACCCGGCTAGTTATCAACCGCGATGAACACGTGCAACATACAGCCAAATCGAATTTGAATGCAACACGATCGTAATTAGCGTGTTCGCGGCATTTCGTACTCATCTGCACTCACCCCTTGAGTAACTTGAATAAGTAATCCGGAAACTACGGTAATTTCTTGGCGGATAAACAAAAACACTGCTTTGTCATCGTTCAATTTGCATAAGATGTCTCGTTCACAGAAAAAAAACAGGTTGAAAGCGACTAACGTTCCCGAACCCCGGGTTCCGTGCGCACAGTTTTGTTATATTAGAAAAGTTTGCTTTTAAATTAAGCCTACTGACTTATCTTAATTAAAAAATGACAAATTTCAGTACCGTGATAATAAATAGTTTCTTTAAACATTAGGCTATTAGGCCCTAGTTCGTATGTTTCAATTGCTTAAGGAATAAGAAAAAGCAATAAGCAATTTCTTTCGTATTCCTGTAATTATTTAATATAAATAGAAAGAAAACAATATTGTCTATGAAACAGTGGTTCCTTCAAAAATTGCAGTGGAACTCTAAATTCAAAAATTCCCAGAGAAAAGGCGCTAATGACACAGTCAATACAAGACAATATGGCGGGGTATGTTCGCGCAACCGATTAGCTGTTCCACGGTGATTGATATGCGTAATGCAGTGGGTTTATAAATATTTATGTGTTCTTTTGTACAGGTTTAAAAGATTTGGATGCTTTTTTGGGTGTGAGACATCCGTGCGAAGTGAAGTTCGTGACGTTTTGTCTATGGATGTGATTAAAAAGTCGCCAAGTAAGGGTTGCGGGTCACGAGGTCAGGAAACGGATTTCGCAAGAAAAAAATACCACAATAACCAACATGTTATTATCCTTTTTTAATTCATTGTTTCGGCCAGGTCTTTATTTGTGTATCATTTTATTGATATTGAATAAAGTTGAACTTTATTCACAGATTCAGTTAGTAAAACTGTTCATCATACCTAATCATACATTTATTTTTTTAATAAGTCATTGTGATTTTAAGCTGTGTTCCTACATGCATGTAAAATAGGTTGTAAATCTTTTAAAAGAATTACTCATATTAGACACTTATTTTATATGTAATGTATAAGTATCGGTAAGTATATCATTTAAAAATAACGTAGCATTTTTATTAAGTTGACATTGGCTGATTACATTGCGTTAGAGAAGCAAAAAAAACTCTTGGCGCCAAAACATACACGCACAATGCAGCCACACTAATAACGAAATGTAGATTAAAAAATCTCAATCCCACACTTCCGTCGAGTTTTTACAGCCAAAGACAATGACTAGTCGATTTACATACGAGATTGGGGCTTAAAAAATTTCGGTGCGCTTTTTAAAGGTTTTTTCCGTCAAATTGAAAGCGAGATTCGAGGCAGGTGGTTGCCCAAACACTTTTTCTAGTAATTAATCAGCGTTGCATCTGTTTCGTAATTACTGGCCGGTTTGAAGGGTTAATCAAATATAATAAAGAAATTACCGGGCGATTTGACGGACATGTGTTTTTGAATCTGTGATTTGGAATTTAGATTAGTCATCAGTTTGTAATTATAGGTAAAATCGTTTCGTTTTTTGAGTAACTTAAAAACTAGCTCATTACTTTACCCTACACGTAAGAAAAGAAAAACTAAAAGAAAGTAAGAAAGAAAGGATCCACTTACTGGTTGTCCGCGTATTTTCAGACAGAGACTGGAATTAATTATTGAGACAAACGATTGCACATTTCATGAATTCGTTTATTTTTACAAGATTTCATTTAACTTGCAATGTATGTATATAACTCAAACTGATTCGACTGAAAATTTGCACACAACTTAAGATAACAATGTGCATAGCTTAGTGATTTCATTAAATCCAATATGGCAGACTAGAAGCTTTTTAAAAACGTTTTTTCACCATTAATTTTTTCTTCATTCTCTTGTTGATCCATTACTGGACCGGGTCTCCTATCATAGTGAGAGGAATTTAGGCCATGGTCCACCACGCTGACAAGTGCGGATTGGTAGATTTCACACATCTTAGAAAATATTATACAAACTTATAACATCTCTACGGTGTGCAGGTTTCCTCGCGATGTTTTCCTTCGCCGTTATAGCGAGTGATATTTGAATTTTATTTATAAAACGCACGTAACAAGTCAGAGGGTGCCCGGATCGAGCACCTCGGAGTGAGAGGCTGAATTTCAAACCAATAAGCTGAAATAAATTAATAGTGCACTGTTTGTGCACTATTAATTTATTTCATGTCATTTTCAACCAGCTATTACTAATGAGTGTCTGAATTAAGTGCACGTTGTTAGTACGAGTGTGTCATTGTGTCACGCATAAGCAAACAGTCCGTCAGTGTTGCCTCAACCCTTCGCCGTCCGCACGCCGACAGATGGTGCGCGTCCAGGGTTGGGGGTCTTACATATCCCATTATAATAATTACGTCGAAATCAACAAACCAATAAGTTGAACGCTATACTTACATGTTTGCGGCAATAAAGGTATCTTCTACCGCAATTATTAAAGCTACATATTTTTCTGACTCAAATGGCTAAATGGCTCAAATTAGTCTCTAGCCAACTTTAATATCTTACCCATATAAATTATGGTAAGTGTAAAAGTTAGATATTTTAATTAAAACATCAAGATTTTTTTCATATAATACAAAAGTCGCATTTTTATCAAATCTAGTACTTGACAGCCCTAGAGTTCCAACCCTCGACCGCGACCGGGGGTGGCCAGGGCCCGCAACAATTTTTATTTTTTCTCAATATTTCAAAAAAAGCGTAGGTGAGGTGCTAACGAACCCTCCCCGAGGTGGTAATTACGCCGTAATGAAAAACATGTGTAAACGCTCTAAATGGCGCCCGCGGCTAAAAGCTTCGTGGCTTTTTTACTTAGCGAACCAATGGATAATGAAACCCTTTAATATCTAGTGAAAAGTAGTAAAAAACATTATCTTGGAGTCAATGTTTCGGTTCCAAAAAAGATGTTCTAAATCACTGAAATTATCTGGAAGCCAACGGAGAGTGATTTAAAAATATACAAGTCTGCTGAACCAGTATTATCTCTACCACTTCGACGCTGGAATATGCTCCTGTAGTTCACAACTTTCACAAGACAACTTTTCCTAACAGTAGGACGTAACAGAGCAACAAAAATTATGCAATCAATTACTCGTATAATACTGGTAAACTTTTGTTAGCTGACCAAGATTCATTAACAAATATAGTTCTGTAATTTTACAAAAATGTTCAAATTTGAACACGAAATGTTAACCTATCATCCTACAATTGGATTACCAATGTAGTTGTATTACTAAGAAAACACTACGTAAATTACCTTTTCTTTCTCATCTGTTTATCACCTCATATTATTGCACCATTGTATGTTCAAAACTAAATGAATAATTTCTTTATTTCATCCTAAAGCTAGAACAGTTTTAATGAAGCCGTTTATAGACACAAACCTTTTACAATCCAAAAACGTAATATCGCCCACAAGTCTCCCAATCCCTCGAGTACAATTTACAAATATAACCTCAAGTAAACCGACACGTATGGTCCAGTACTTTTTATCGCATCCTCTTAACCGTTCAAACATCTTACCGGAAGTTAAAAAATCATGCCGAGGGGTCATTTATTCCCACAGCGCACCTTACGGCCAGTGAAAACAAACTAATAATTTTAATACTGGCAACCCTTCCGTGTTTTTAGGTCGTCGTTATAGTCCATTCAGTGTTCCGTGAGAACGTCAAACAGATAACATAAAAACTCTATGGTATGGAGCGCTGAGGTTTTTAAAATTAGAATCGGAGGGAACGCATGGACATTTGTCTTAAAGAGTTGCTGCGTTGAAATGCTATTGATAGACCTCATTGCTTAAATGAAATATAGTTTTTGTTACCTGTAATACGAAATAAATAAATATGACATGATATATCCGCGCATACACTGGTGTTATATTTTAATAATGTATAGAATATGGCCGACGGAGGAGTTAAGAGTCTCGGAAACCGGCGTGGAGTGAAGAGAGTGATGAATGTAGACGAAGCACGTTAAGTCTGTTAGAAGAGAAATATTTGGCACTCGGTGCTTACTGCCTACCCCGTTAGGGTCCTGGCGTGATGGTTATTGTTGTTGTTGTATAAATATATCTAGATCTAAAATAATTAAAATTTTAAAATACGTAATTGTGCTTTCTGACTAACTAAACTGAAATTTATTATTGATACTCTAAAGCAAAACCTAAGTACCTACTGATCTGGTAACCCTTCGTTGTCGAATATATTCCAATCAAATTCTCACGTTATATTCATTAGGCCTTTTTTACATCCTCAAGGCCCTCTCAGTTCTCCCTCGCCTACAGGTGAGGTCAGAAAAAATCACTTTTGTCTATTCAGTTCCCGCGCTTCCCGTATCTTTTTAAAATGTAGTTTATTTGGACATTAAGCCAGTATCTGTTTTCTTGTTACAAAAATATCGATTCTCCTTACATCGATATTTATTAAGCACTTATTTTATAAAACCTTAGATCTGAAATGAGACAGCTATTTCTGAACAACGTTTTCTAAGCCTGATATTTCAATAATTTTTATCAAAGAGTTTTATTATCAGAATGGTAATTTAATTTCTCTCAACCTTGCTCACAATAATAATTTAGCAAATAAAATTATATATTTGTTCTAATCAGAAAAAACACAAATACTACATCTTTATCTTACATATGATAATAACGATTTATTTATTTCATATGGCTTTTCCATTTTATAAGTAACACATTTTACTTAACATACATATTTAAAAAAATATCACAAAAAAAAAACGAATTCAAATCCAATCCCACAACAAACAGCGGAGGCGCTCAATAAAATTAAATATAATGACGATTGACTCCGAGATGACACATGTTACTTCCGATTCGTTGGCCGTCAAAATCGGTTAACCCTTAAAAACAAAAAACTCTCGTCCCGCCGTGGAGCCGACAATTAAAAACGTATAAAACAGAGAACAGTTGCATTGTTTCATTTTAATATTAAAAAAAATCAAAATAAAACAGAGAACAGTTGCATTGTTTCATTTTAATATTAAAAAAAATCAAAAAGCAAATACGCTTCATGCATACTTTAATTAAACTCATAAAAAATGTTATTATTAAGTATTATCGATTTTTAAAAATCATAAGCCAATTAAACGTGCCAATAAGTTGAAAAATAATCAATGTTATCTTTATTTTTTTTATAAATAAATGGCTTATATAAAGGAAGCGTGTACCTGACAAAAATACACTTACCTACTTCCGTTTAATGATAATTTTATCTTACATAACTTTAAATCAGTATTTAATCGATGCAAGGTTTTTCGACCGAGCTCGAAGAGCACAATTATACGCTAAACATTATAAAAACCTACCAAAAACTTTACAATAGAATTTAGTAATAAACAAAAATGCATAGATAATGATTTCGTTTCCGTCATAAAAAGATAAAACAGGAAAGCGACAAATTAAAAACAAATAAAACAAATCACGGAACTGTCAATGTCAGAAAGGGCGGGAAAGGAACCAACTGACGCTGTCCTTTT
>DWEL01000323.1:0-10004 GCA_018245955.1 Myscelus nobilis
CTACCTTCTAAGGACACGATTTGATTTCTATATTTTTGATTTGATTGTATGTAGCCACAAAAGGTTAACGAACAATAGGACAAATAGGTACATAAGGACGTAATATTTATAATGGCATGAAATAGAAATAAGAACAAAAATGAGAAATCAATTTATAACAATAATTTATAAGTTTTAAATTTGTTACTTTTCGTTGAAAAAGAACACAATTCGTCCCATGTATACATGGATTTAAGAACGTTTATTACTGATTTTTATCATCAATTCTATTAACTATCACAATTGACAATCCTCCGCAAAGGAAATAGACTTTGGGCTTTTCGTACTATGTTAATGATAGCTAGAAATACAACATAGTCGACTTAATTTAAAAAATTAACTAATCATAGGGACCGTCTACTGAACGTGGCCAGTACAACACAGTCATTGAATTTTATAGCGATTAGCGATCGTCATGATACACCGTTTATTAAATAGCAACAACAAATTATAATAAATATATGTTGACAAATTATATCACATAAATACCATCACTGAAATTACAGGAAGCCAAAAATTTCATTACCCATATGAAAAATGTTTAATTTTCTGTTCTATTCCTTTGATCATGAATGATAGGTATATTAAATAATAAACAGATATAATGGTGGACGGAGGATATGAGGACATTTTAATTTTATATAGCCCGTAGCGAGCTTCATTTTCAGAGGAATTTAATATTATATTGCAAAATGTCACGTTTACTCGTAATAAAGCACCATATTTCTGGAAACTGGAAACTTAATTGAATCCCGCTAACAGTTTCATAGAAATGTTGTAGTAATAGACATGTTGCGATGTAAAGAGAAAATACATTAGGAACACAGCAGCACACGTTTTGTTCACAAAATCACTTTAGAAAAGGTCAGCCCCTGACATTCACAGATCGGTATTAATGCGAGTAAAACATTATCGAATTACTAGAAAGTTCTCTGCCCTTTTGTTCTACATAGTCTAGGTATTTCAATACTAGGATATAGGCTATAAGCTAGTAATATAACATAAAAACATAATAAAGTATGCCATCCGTATATTATCTACCTAACTTCTGTCTTAAATTATTCTTAAATACGTCAATACAATTACGATAACATACTATTGAACCTAACAAGAATTTGTAATTCAATTCTAGCAGAAAACTTCACAATTGTTCATCTTCAAGATAAACTGAGATCAGTCCAGTCACAACTTAATTGAAGAAATCAGTCAGGGGACTCGTATACAAGACTACAAATCGTACACAACCTTTTAAAAATTGTTTCAGATGCAAAAACCTCCTCGTCAAAATTGATATTTGTGCTGATCACAAGAAATCTTCAAGAAATCTAGTAAATACCATTGGTATTGAAACGCTATTTTTACTGAAATCTGCTTACAATGTAGTTTGTAACGCATTCGCTATTTTACCGGTTACAGGCACATGTACCAATCAATTATCAATTTCCATTTCTGACCTCTCCTTATTACACAGACGACGAATTTTTTTTTGTTTCTAGTTTCAGCCGTAAAACGAATTGAGCTTAAAACCCATCGTCACCTATCATATGGCCAATTGGCTTAGACAGCATTCCATTTAGTACGATAACTCTTTGAAATAAAATAAACTCATACTCACATATTTAGGCATATCATTTGACATTCAGATCTCGGTCTGAGCATAAAAACTGTAGCCTTTGTTATCTGAAAGGCGCCACTCATGACTATACCTGTGTTCCGTTTGTCAGAGTTTCTCTCTACAATATTTATACATTTATTCTCGTTATTTCTATCTACATTCTCCGGCCACGGAAGCGGCTTCCGCGATATTACGAGCGGTGTGTTTACGTAAGGAAGCCTATGATGTGTATATAGTGAGGACCCAGCTGATTCTCATAAGATGGCATTACACGCGTAATGCATCAACCATATTAACCGTTACTAAACAATTCTAAAACACTTTATAATTGAATATGTGAAGCCATTTAAATTCTTTCAATGTCGTATATTGCCGAATATGTGAATATTAATTCTAAAACTTTAAAGAAATTCGTATCACAAATAACCTTCACATATATTCTCCCGATAAACCATGGAACCCTATACCAGAGCTTAAGCTTTGAAGTGTAAGATCTAACTTAATCTTTATTGTTTCCAGGCGACACCGATGAACATGGCCTGCCTAAAGACAAGGACAAGGGGTGTGATACCAACCTTTACCTGTATCATGTAAGTCTGCTATTACTATGTATTAGAACTAAGAAAACGAATGTACAGATACTTGCTAGACAAACTTGCTACATCTTAGTCAACGCAACCCTTATAATCAATTGTAATAGAAAGATAATAGAACCTCTAGTTTAGCGTCAGCCGAACCACAATCACTACAGATATGAATTAATACTTGTATCGCCAAACAATACATTTGCATTATTGTGTTCCAATTTGAACTTGTGCACTTGTATTCCTTAGGACCTAGAAAACACTATCAGCGCAAGAATAATGGTTACGATTTATATGACTATCTATAATTTACACTTAACTTATAAACCTAATAATATTTAGGTACATATTTCCTTAATAGTATACGCTGTTATAATAACATTGTATACCAAAATATACAATGTCACTACAGCATCGTAAACCTCGCCCGCAAAATTATGACTGAAGTTTTACAACATTGCCCGCAATATTAAAAAGCTGCACATGCTCGAGGCGAATAAATATTATTGTTTGAATAGAACTACGCAAACTCGTTCTCCTCAACTTTTAATTGCTTCAGCAATCGCGTTATGAATTCAAAGCATACGTCAATAGAATGCGGCTTATTCATTTTGTTTTCTATTAATGTTCAAATACAAATTCATAGTCATTTCAATTTTTGTAACTCATTGGTAATAGTTTTTGTATATTTGAGATTCTTGCTCAGTTAAGTACAGGGAAAATAAAGAATTTCATTAGAAATTGCCACCTTACGTCCACGAAATAATCTTAACAGGTGTTTTGGCAGAAATTGAAATAGTTCATGCGCGTTATTAAAATCGAGCAAGTAAACAGAATTATATTTATGCTAGCGATAACCCGTAGCGATGTGTCGTCGTAGCACTCGTAGGTCCGTAGCGCTCTTATATTATATTCAACCTCGTTATAGCAAAACGGTAACGCTTCATGCACTGCAATTCAGCGTCAAAATTTACTTTAGATATT
Source organism: Myscelus nobilis (assembly GCA_018245955.1). Classification (NCBI taxonomy): domain Eukaryota; kingdom Metazoa; phylum Arthropoda; class Insecta; order Lepidoptera; family Hesperiidae; genus Myscelus; species Myscelus nobilis. The sequence continues at coordinate 3,223 of DWEL01000323.1, forward strand.
TAATTTAATCATCCATTTAATTTGCATCGTCCGTTTAGTAATCTACTATATTAATATATTTAAACTAACGACGTAAATGAACCGTATTCATATGTTTAAAAGGTTTAAAATTAATATTAAGCTTTAAAGTCATACCATATACAATATTATTTTTTAAAATTATAATATTCAGACTTACACATACTTTCACAGCTTTCTTTGTTTTATTCATATCATATGCTCCTATATGTTCTTATATGTATGTACTAAAATATGTTTTAATTATACAAAAAAGACATCTTTCAAGACATTCTAATAAAGTTTTATGAAAATATATTTTACCATTCAATCTAAATGTTCCTAGAGTTATGTATATCGGAGTTACAAATTGTGCTAATCTAAATAATACTAACAAAATTATTTAAAGCAATAATAAAGAGAATAAGGTAAATTGTATGAGGATTTACAGAAACCCCAAGCTCCAATGTAATCAAAACGGGAACTTCGGCGAGTACGCAGGCTCGTCGTTTTTGAATAAAAAATATCTTTAATATAACGGCGTATTTAAGTAAAGAGAGTTCCACACCTGCGGTGCCGCGAGGTATAATCCGCGGGCCAATCTCGTGTATAATTCACGCTCCATTTACCCGACTCGCGACTTCTAGCCTTCTTGCGTATTTTCATACGTGTGTTGCATAAAAATTCTCTTGAAACAACATTGGGTTTGGTATATTGCCAAAACCAAGCACGAAAAGAATAAGAACAACCAGTAAGCACCAAATCGACGAACCGTAACAGTAACTTTGAATTATACTGTATACGAAGGAAAAAACATCTATTCTATATAAACCTGTATGGGAGGATCAATAATCAGATGTTAAAATGTGCAGAGGCAAGAGTTTTGAGTTCTATTTTATTTTAAAATTGTTTAAGTAAATATGTAAATAACTTAACAATCCAAAGGAATATTACAAATTGATGATGATAATGCTGATTACAATAACGTTTTCTTTGCCATGCAAATGCTTTAGATCTTAAATGGGTACTTACAAATTTAAAAAAATCCTAAAAAATAATGCAGACAATTATGCGTGACAAAAGAAAAAAACAATGCATTTATACATAAGTATTATATAAGCGTAACGAAAAGATAAATATAACAGTAGAACGTAAAAGATAATAATCATAGCCACGAGTAACGAAATGTTTCGATATAAGCAAAAATACACTACAAAATTCGCAATAACAAAAATTGGGAATATCTTAATATAAAACGTACCTTTACAATTTCGAAGCTTTGTATTTTTTATTTGCATACATACGAAACTTGTTTTGTCAATCTCTACTCTTATATTATATAAACACGGAGGGTTGTAAAGGAAATGAGGTACATTCTACGCAAATCTCATTTCATTAGGCGCTCATATTCTTATATGTGAGAACGCAAATCATATAAACTTGCGTCACGAAGCAAGTCCCGTGATAGCTCGTCTGTAATTTCAGTAGAGCTAGATGTTATAAGGGATATAATAAGCGTGTCACATTTGGGTATTATAATCAACAATTGAGGAAACTAGAATCCCACGTTAGTTGACACCTGTGTTACAATTACTAGGCAGTTGAAGTACTAGTTATATACATTTGTATAATACCAACTTTTAAGAGAATTATATATCACACAAATATGTGTTCGCTCTGGGAATTGAACCACAAACCTCGGCTCAGTTACTACTGCCTTACTAGGTTCACAACCACTCAACCAACGGTATTTCGAGAATTACACAAATTAGTAATATCTAGAATTAAAAAAAATAAGAGTTGCTAATAAGAAAAAGATAAATAGAACAGAATTCTCAGGATCCTACAGTATTTACTTATTTTATTGCGATGAGGGATACAGTTCACCTGTGTCTCGAGCAGGTTCATTCTTTAACATTAAGAAGCCGTATTTGCCGGCGCGGATGTTGGGCCAGCCTTGATCGATTGTCTGAGCTAAGTACCCTCACGACGGGGCCGCTCTTCGGCAGAAGGCCGGACCGAGTGCCTCGTCAATACCAAAAGGAATGAGACGAGACTGTTCTAAACCACTCCACCAAGGTCAAGCACGCTTCAATTATGAAGTTCACCGATTTAGGTACTCGCTCCTCGAGCAATGAATGCGTTCGCAGCGTTCGTGTAATATCATCGAGGTATGTCAATGGCTTTCGATACCTGCAATTTTAACATTTTTTATTATACATACGGTTTCTGAGATTGATGTAAATGTTACAGGAAATACTTTCGTGTTCAGTTAATACATAATGAGTAATATGTTTAAAATACTGCTGCAATTATGCTTATTATATGGTCATATGTCGGAAACGCCAAAGACAAGTGTAAAATTAATAGCTATTTGCGCTCATATAATTTTAAAATTATGAGAAAATAATAATTGCTGATAAAACAGCCTAGTGTTACTAGTTGATGTATTTTTATTTATTCATATTATATGCGAGATTATAAGTATTACAAATGTACATTACACGCATGCAATTTTAACAAAATATGGAAATAAAATAATATGGGTGTTATCTATCTAAATCGGTCTCAAAAGTTGGATCATTATAGGAAACTGCTCCCACGATGCAAGTTGCTGGGCCCTTTTTCTCAATTTCCCCTTTACAGTGCCCGAGGGTAGTGTCGGATAGTATGTTTAAGCGTCCTATTTAAGTTTCTGTTCTGAAATGTGCAAAATTTTACTTTGTCGAGTGGAACCACTCTTGACCCAAAAGATATTTGACCTAGCTTTGCCGCGATGTAGCTGGCATGACACAAAGCATAACACATGCATGAATTAAAAAATATTTGTCGCTACGTTTTACGTAAATTAAAATCTCTCTGTTTATATGTATGCATACATATAAACAGAGAGATTTTAATCGATATACAAATACCATTATGAGATCGTAAATAATAGCTTAATTTATAAGTATTCTATCATTATATTAACGTATGATGAATTGCATGTAATGGAACGTATCAGGCAAGAGTGTGAAAGAGTGGTCGCCGAGGAAAAAGGGAAAAGGGATAGATTGAGGTTTGACAAATGAAGTGTGAATAGAGGAAAGACGATTGGGGCGAATGTAAGACGATTTCATAATGAATTGCCGCTTTTTCAAAACCCGATATGTACATAAGCCACTGAGCTGCACAAACGCATCATTATTCAACTTTAATCTCTAAGCACTGCATCAATCTTAAGTTATTATTCATCGTTATAGTCAATAAACCGAATTGCTTATTGCTTGCAACTTTGCATTAGACTTACAAACGAACGAACAAAAGTTTTCATTACATCCGAAGTCCTGAAACGGTTCACATCGAACAAAGTGGACAAATAACGGCTCTGGGACAAATGAAAACAAATAGGAAAAAGCCTCAGTGATAAACAGCTGGTGTTGCGGCCAATTCTTTTTTATTGCAGCCAACGATTTACGGGTCTGCATTACAGCCATTGTGGATTGCTTAAACGTTCGTCTCAATTTATATCACTTAGGAAACTTACCAGGTCACAATGGTAAATTAACTTTTTTATGTGGGCAAAGCAGTAAAAGAGATCGCAGTGTTCTTAAAAAATTAAATATATAAATTAAATTAAATATGGAAAGTGTTGGATTTGAATACGAATAATAAAAATGAATATTGAATACAAACAGTTTGTCGGATTCTGCAAATCACGTCCAAACGTGAATAACGAATTCTATTGAATCTACATAACCTTTAAACATTTTATTTTTCGAAACCCTCCACCTAACAACTTTATATTTAAAAAAGCTTTATTCGAAAGCTTATCGCAAAGGCAATTTTATCAACAAAAACACAGAAGCTCGTTACTTCGTGTAACTCAAGATAAGCTTAATCCTAAGCTGAAGTTTTATAAATTGAGTGTATATAATAGATGGCAGGACGTCGTAGATGACGGTAATTACCTTGGAGATGCCGCAGCTTCGCATCAAAGAAATACACGTAATGGCCTGTCAAGACCAACCAACACATTGCTGGAAGATATCTTTGGAAAGTACCAATTTTTGTTCGACATTTTTTATTTACGCTCTGAATAATACAATTGAGATTCCATGATCGAATCCTATATATGGCAATTCAAATATGTTGAATAGACCGCATTAAGAATAAATTTATCTCAATATCAAAATGTACAAAAATTTATGCATGTAGGATTATATTATAGGTACTATACGTTTTCGTATTATAAAGAAATATAAGCAATCATAGAATTTCTGAGCATTTCAGTGTCAACACAAGTTTGCCATGGATAATTTTAATAAACATATTCAAATATAAAACTAACCCACCTTTTTAGTGGTCCACTACTGTACCGGGTCTCCTCTCAACTAACTAGCTAACAAGGTCACAACAGATTACACTCCCGATATTTATACTTATTTTCGAAATAAATTGTGCCTGCGACATCGTGATATATCTTTTCATGATTTATTGATCTTGATAGCCTGTCACCTGAAAATATATTGAAATTGAAGCGTAAACTCGTATCCAGCATTTCCTAAACGTTTTGCACTGGAGGGTGCATTTGAGAAACGCTTTAGATTGTCACGAACAGAGCATTGAGCCGTCGACGATATATTCCTGAGCTGGCAACGGAGCGTATATGGGGCGTGAATAATATACGATCGCTTTTGAGGCGAACCGAAGGTGCTGCGTTTCGTTGCATAAAGCATTTTCCATTTACATTGAAGTTCAAGATCAATTGGAACGTTTACCGCTTGCACTTATGAGATAAAACTGTCACAAATCGGTTTTGCTAATAAAGTACGATTAAGCTTACTCTACCACGATGTTCCAGGGCGGATTGATGAAGACACGGATTAGTAGCCAAAATCTATGTACTGTCATTTAATGTATAAAATGAAATATTTTTACGGTTCGATACAAAACTATCAGTTGCTCCCTTCTAAAAAATTTCTGTTTCAATCATTTGTTTCAATGTTTCAATGTTTCAATGTTTCAAACTGTTTCAATCATTATGCTTGATGTTAAACAACTTTAAACGTGTAAAAACAAAGATTAACTAAGCTTAGCATATACTTAAACCACATAAAAGTATTTTTTGCGACCGAATAGAAGTTCTTATAAAAAGTGTTAGAACATAGAACTTGCCCGATCGCGAATAACACTTTAAATGGAACGTTTAAAGGAAATGCGAAGAAAGCTAGAGCAAATAACAGTAAAGTAAAATACAAGACAAAATACATTTTAAGGCACGAGCACCGCATTACTTTATTGGATTTTTGTTAGGAAACCTTAAAAACAAATCGCATTAAAATATACTTGTAACAAATTTAAAGTACTACTAAATTGGCAAATGAAAGCTTGCGATATCAAACAGGTCTTAAAATGTATTTAATTTGTATTTCATTGCTCATGGTTGAAAATAAATTTTTCGTTACAGGATTATTCAAATAACGTTTCATATTTCCACATAAAGAAACTGAATATTACCTTACGAGAAATTTATTTCTATAAGGCTAAATGAAATCTTTACCTAGTAATTTAAAATTTTACGCTGTAATAAATTACTGACATAAGAATCCGGCCGTGGCGCCATCTGCCTTGAGGCTTTGTGATAATATTACATTTAATTTCGCTACCGAAACATTTAAAATTTAATGGCTTCTAAACGTTAATCTTCAGTACAGTATTGTAGATGATAAATTCACCATTGTATTTAAAGTTTGGGTTAAAGAACATTTTAAATGGTTACCCTTCAAGTAATTGAATAGAATAAAAGCGTTTGATGTTAAATGAACACGTAATATCTTTCGGGGGCTACTTTATGTCGGTTAGCGATATAACAAAATAAATGGAAACATGTTTCTGTAAATTTAATTATTACTGTTGGAAAATAGGTTCTGTTGGCGAAAAGTAATCAAAGTGTTGAGTATTTTAATAAACGTATATTATATTACTCACTGGGAGGTAACACCGATCTCAAACCCGACAGAGTTACATCAATAATAACAATGAGAATACAGACAGTAGTAATCTGTCTTCCTATATTAATATTATAATTGCGAAAATGTTTTTATTTTATTCGTTCTTATTTCAAGAGAAATAGAAGCAATGAATCAATATAATTTTTAATATGTAGAGAGTTAAGAGTTGGATAATGACATAAGCATCTTTTTCGCGAAAAATATCTCATTTACACGCGTAAGCACGTTTTAATCAAATAAACGCTATAGATGGCGTATTCGCTACGAACTTTCCGTATTACCACTGAATAAATCTGTAACGCTTGAGCACAATCTCTTGTTTAGATGCAGTACTTCCACACTTCCGTTCGACATACCTCCATCCGCCGGTATTGGATATTCCTTATACATTGTTTACCCGCCGGTAAGCGTCTATATTTACGCCATTGTGTTCTTGTCAGGTTCTCTTACTACTTTGACTGTGACTTTGACTACCTTATTTATCCCCGACCTCCATTTATCCCATTCTATATACAATGCATTATGTAGAAGTAACGTTTTGTTGACATAAAAGCATTCGATTATCATTCGTTTAGAAACAACGCTGACAACAAAATTGTACTAAACAACAATTTTATTACCCGTCCTAATTAAGATAATAGACATCACAATGTGGCATTGAATAGTCGACTCACAGTTAAGTATCAGAGTGAATATTTACTGCCATTTACATATGATCAGACATTTTCTTTTCCACCCCTTTAATGGTCCACTGCAGGACCTCTCATAGTCAGAGGGATTTAGGCCATAGTC
>DWEL01000324.1:0-10004 GCA_018245955.1 Myscelus nobilis
TCGGCCAGGAGTCCCACAGACCCCCGGCAGCCCCAGCCGGGACATGCGTAAACGCATTTCCCAACGATAAAAAAAAATAGGATTTTAACTAACTATCTAAGGCTTTACTATCCGATTAACTTGGAATAGCAATGTTTTTGAACCACTGAATTAAGGCGTTTGAGGATTGATCGGATTGTTGATTAACAGGGAAGGTTTATCATTGTGGGCTACAGAAGATGACGTACATAACGTAAGAAAACATTTGTGCCTAGCTCAGTCAAAATCAACAATGTAATATGCGTTCGTCACTTTACTAAAACAATTAACTACCCGGAATCAAGTTTATGTCATGTGTTTCAATATGCATTAGTTCGCTAACATGGGCTCTTAACATGGAAGCTAAACATTTAGCTTCGGGTCACATGTTCAATTTAATATTCACTTTGTGAAGACGCTTTGTACTCAAAAGTGAAATATCTGGATATTATAATAACATAAAAGACGACAAATCATTCTTCGTCGTCCTTTGGTAAATCAAATTTTAGCATATTATTTAGCCATGGCGAAGTCCGGTACATGTTAGTAACAATCCGAATAAGAATGACACATCTAAGGTTAGTCGACGAAAGTTAAGAACCCAAATCCGTTACGTTTAGAGACAAGATATTATTTACTGAGAAAATTTAGTCCGAAATCACCGTCAAAATGGACCAAGTAACAAAACAGTCAATAATATTTTTTTAAGAATCTTTGATTGAAAATCTTTGTAGTATTATAACACTACTGCCCGCCCAAAACTTAAAAACCTTTTGTAAAATAATTTTACCTATTATCCGTAATCCAGTAAAACAGTTTTCCCATAACGCTTAATTGCCCCCCAGAGATCGAAATGGATATCTTTCCAGAGTTAACGACTCGCCTGCACCGGCCGTAGACCCCGGAACTAATAAATCTGCCAATTTATATCTTATAGCGTGTCCTTTTACCGTATGAAATAACATTTTGAAAGAACTATTCAGATATATTTATTATGGGAATTTGCTGTTTGACGTCATTAGATTGGACTCACTACTGAATTACCACACAGATTTCAAATTATTGAACTATTATAAATTACAATATTACACATAGATACTATGTTGTTGTATGCAGCAGTCACAGTCAAGGCTCTCGATTAACAGTAATGTTGTAAAATCTACCGGTTAGGAAACATTATGCAAGTAAAACTTGGCAGCTCAAAATTAAATCATTTAAACAAATTGAAGTCAGAGTTCTTGGTGTTAATTGCTAGCTGGCTCTTCGTGATGGAAACGCTCCTGCAAAATTAATGAGCCCCTAAATCAAGCCAATTTATGTCTATTTCCTCCCATCCGGTGTCATCTCTGACCTTAAATACGAAGCGGTTTCGGTCTTTAGTGATGTAGTTATAATGTAAATTTCACAAAAAAATCTAAATAAACCAGCAATTTTTTAAGTAACATTATGTACAAAAACATTTTTTCAAATTGTACAGCCTTAAGTTTAAGTGGTTTATTTACTTTGTTTTAAGAAAAGATTATAAATTAATTATGAATTTATGGATATGAAGTTTCAGTCCAAAATTCAATAAATAAGTTCATATTTTATTGCTCTGTACGGTTAGGCCTGTTATGACTGCATGAGTTTTAACTTGTGTTTATTCAGAGCTATTACAGACCCCTCTACTACCAAGTTTTTTTGCAGAATTCGTTTAAAACATATTTGGTTTATGTTTTGCTGTTCAAATAAATGCACAGTCTAAGATTGATTTAACTTTATATCCTAATTACAGTCTAGCATTTCGGCCAATAACTTAATGCAATTTCCAAAAAACATCATAATATTAATTATAAATGATCCCACAGTATTCACACACTATTCCCACAGTATTCGCACAATATCCTATTCACATTTAAAAGCAAACCAGAAGCATCTAAAAGCAATTTTAAAACTAAATTGTAAGAAGTCAGATTGTAATGTTTATACTAACAATTAGTGCAAGCGATTATACTATAGCTGTCTTATTTTTACAGAGTTTGTTATAGTTCGGTATCTCATCGAATGTTTATTACGTATTGTTTTTAAATAGCGTGATACAGAGGACAAGGTTATTTATACAATGATAAACATACTTTTATCTTCTTAGTTTTAATTGGCAATTCAATGGAAGTTACTTCAGTTGTAGTCCATTCGATTAAGTAATAATTAAACACGGCTTTTAATATATTATAAACGTGGCATCAGACTTATTTGGAAAAACATTAGTTCAACTTTACATTTGTCTACATGCTCGTTCTATCTAACCTAAATATAACCTAAAACATTTTTAGAAACGTACGGAACATTTTAAAGAAAGTTTCATTATAAAGTGTTTTAAAGACTTTCAGTTAAATCTCTCATACATTAAACATGCATTTATACAAAAATAATTTGATATAGGTACCTAATACATTCTTCGTCATTACAAATGATGAAGTACAAACAATATATAAAATGATATTGTAATGGATATAAAAGGTACAAATTCTCAAATTACAGACATTTGTCTCGAATATTAAGATTGGAGATACTCGTATGCATAATTATTTTCTCTCGGATAAAAGCGTGGGTTCGGTTTTTAGAGTCATTTTTATTTGGCCAATGAAAAGATCTATTTGGGATGTCAATCTAAAATTGGCTCGGAACCTCTCGCAATGTTCTAAAAATGTAGGGTAAAGGTATTCTAGAACTGCGTGATCAAGAGTTGGGAAGAGATGATGGAGTGCATGGTGACCGAAGAAAGTCATCACCCAGAAGTGGCTGTTGTTGATTTCTTTGCGATCCATAACGGCTTCCAGTTCGTGCATACCCCAGTCCGGATTTACGTCACTGAAAAATTACAGCCCCTAGATAATTATTGGAACCCCTTTTCCATTTCTAATATTCTCGCAAATAAAATCACTTTATACATTGTATTATTTTTTGCTGGAAAAAATTTAAACATATTTCGCAAATCTTTACGTTTCGTTAAATTTTTACGTTTCTCGTATATAAACAAAATAAATCTGGATTGTAAATAAATAAAAATATAACTAAGGGCAAAGGTAATATTTCAAAAAGTCTTTTTACAACAAATATCTTACCTAACTTGGTCACCATCTTTAAATATTTTCGGATGATGATGAGCCGCGTTTGATCCAATTGTGAAGAAAATGAGGCTACCCGTGCAGTTGATCCATAACCACATAATGATCGCATCGTAGAATGCGGATCCACCAGCTAAATACATCCAGAGGGGAAGGAGAAGGCCGACTCCGTCGTGCCATCGGTAGTGCCGAGTGAAGAAATCCTTGCGTATAAAATTGAGCAGAAATCTAGAACATGTTTGGAGAAATGCACATTAAATAGTAATGATAATATTTTTGTAAACCTTTCAGAGTGCTTAAAAATTGAAAATAAGAAAGTTCAAAGCGGGTCCTTGCAATTTTATTTAAATTGTGGATTTAGTTAGATTTAGGACCTCCTAGATGATGAACAAAATTGTGATGTATAACTAGGGGTCTAGATGCGGTTTGAAAATAATCATTCGTTAAAATAAGCGACGCCGACCTAAGCCATCACTCGAATGTGTGATCTCTAGTGATAAATTTTCACAAGCACGAAAATGTGATTTTAAAACGTACTTTGTCGATGACTTCAAAGGGTGGTTTAAAAACAAATAAAGTAATTGCAGTGTTAACTGAGGTAAAATTTGCTCAATGTGCCATTAATAAAGCAGAAAATCACACAAACCTACAGTTTTCGGTGACTTACCTTTTCGTGAAGTTTAACAAAAACATGAATGGAAATGTTGCGAACTCAATCAATAATGCAAAGTAAGCATGTAACGGTTGATCCTTCCGCGGATTCCAGTAGATAATTGGCTCAAAAGCACTAACTTCTAAATCCATTAAAGTATTTGGGTACAAATGATGGGAAAGGGCATGGGACACTCTGAAGTCTCTGAAAAATCGTTTTAAAAAAATCATTAATCGACATTTAATCTGACATCGACAGACTCACATCATGTATGAAAATAATGTAGAAGAACCCACCTGTACGACCACATACTTAAGTTAAACAAATACATCCTCCAGTTAGTTTTCATGTGGATATAATTATGCGATGCGACAGTCAGCCACGCCAACGATGTTGATGCAATCAGGTATGAGGCCATCACCACCCAATAGTTGGTAGACCAACACGCCAATGCAGATGTTAAGAGGCAAGTTATAAAGAGTCCATCGGTCACTATGTGTGTGTATTTCGGAATATCCTTCGGAATCTTCTCCAGTTCTTGTCTTACGGCTCTTTTGAGTGTACGATAGAAACCATCATCTTTAAATGTGAAAGGAGAATTTCTTGGAGTTTTGGCGTCTCTTATAAAGAATTTAGTTAACATCTTTTCTACTACCGGGTTAATGTGATGGCTCTCAAATGCCTCAGTTATGTCCGTACCCTACAAAGAATTTTATATATAGTACAATGAGCTTGACATCTATTTAAGAAGCAAATTACAGTATTACAAAAGAGAATATCGAAACTTCGTGATGTAGTAGAATAATTGAATTCCTTATCAGGTATAAATTTGTTATAAATGAGTAAAGTGAGAACGTTTGTTATCATAGCTTCATTATTGTAAAGATATTATTATTTATGATTATATCGTCATATAATGACTTTTATTACTTACCTTTGTTAGTTCTAGCCATTCTATACCACCTGGATGTACATGCATAAACTCGTTTAAGTCATATAATCCATCGTGGATCCTCCATAATCCTTCAGCACCATCGTCCATAGCTTTTCCTGTTAACCACTGGACTGGATCCTTAAGACCTTCATCTCTAAGTGATGGATATTTCAGCTGAGGAAAGCTTACGTGGGTTTGCTTCTCCAATGCTCGTTGATAAGCTACTTGTAAGTAATCGGCTTCCTTAGGAGCCATTTTTGTAACTTACGGTACAACTGAAAAAAATGATTTAATTTTTTAATGAAATTTATGTTTAATGAAATTTCTTTCCAATTTGTATATAAGTAGTTAACAATTGACCATAAAAATTTGGTATATTTGATATAAATATGTTATTTTTCTTGTAATTTATTTGCCTTTTATACCTTATTAAACTTCTTACTGACCCAGTTTCAATGGGATTCGTTAATATTTCCAAAAATGTTGAGCTGTCTCGGTTATTGCCATATGCTATACAGCTATTATTTAACGATAACAAAAATGTTTATAATTTTTATTTTGATGGAAATAAATTTTTCGAAGGCATGTTATTATATTTTTACATCAGAGACAGTTTAAGGAAATAGATGATTAAATATCAATATATTATAATTAAATATTTAAATATAATAACTAAATATCAATTATATTAATTATAATTATATATACCTAATCATAATTAAATATTATTACATAGAATTATTAATTAAATATTATTACATATTATAACATAGAATACTTACTTAACAGTCACTTAATTACAAAGTTTTCGTTGACTACTGAATCGTCACAAAATGAATCTGTTACTTCTTGTAATATCTTAAGCGTACTGAAGATAAGTTTAGTTATGTAAACTTAAGTAAGTACAAGACAATCTTGAAAATTTACAAACATATAAACCAACACTAAGATAGCCGAATAAGCATTATCAGGGCGTTCAAAATATTTACTTTATTAATAATCATTGTTTGTCACACACTACTTTCAATATCTATAAAGAAATATACGATATTCGTGCTTATTCCAAATTGTGCTAAGTCACGGCTCGGCACATTGAACAAATAAACAATCAGGCAAAGTGAATTGCTTCATACTTTTCTAATTAAATATTTTCACAATAATGGAAAATGGACACACGGAAGATCAAAATAGAAAAACCAATGAAATCCCGTAAAATCGATAAATATGCTAATCAAATTAGAAGCACCCTGTGCCATAGTAATCAAATTGCTGTTTTTAAGCATATACCTGTATAGATAGTAGATAATCGAACCCACACCATCTAGAAAGCAGTCAAAGTTACTAACTAACCACTGGACCAACGAAGCTAAAGGTCAGGTCGTTATGATAATGATGTGTTATCTCTACACATGTGACTACACTTGTTTAAGTACATTTTGCGTATTGTCTTTAATCAAAACAATATAACATAACATGCAGTAATTGAATAGTCTTAAAAAGTGTTTTTCTTCAATTTAATTATATTAACAAGTTACTACATTATTGATTAAGAATTATCCGATGCTAGTATTTCAAGCCTGCAATGTTTGGTTTACTGTTTCCTGTTCTTTGACAGTTTAAACGAAATACTAAGAGACCCTCGATAAACATATTTATATAGTTTTCGTCATTTAATTACTTTTCATATTAAATTTGTTTATGTACCATTTAAACAAAGGGTAATATGATAATTTATATTTCTATGTTATTTAAATAAGCTGTTATAAACAATAACTAAATTTGAATACCTAACTTCACTTAAATTTATGTAATGTTTGTTTATTTCTATGAAATTAACATAATATATAGGTAGAAACTTCTAGAATTACTAATAACTCCAGCGAGAAATGTGCTATTTTAATTAGACATAATTGTTTATTTTCTACATAATTAACATATAAATATTTTATAGTTATCATACGCAAGTAGTTTATGGTTATATATGTATGTATGTTAGTAGTTTATGGACAGAATCATCAAACATAATTGCACTATGATTTTCCATTTCTATTAACATCGAGTAAATATCATTGATAACACTTTGTTGTTAATTATTGTCGATTAATTATCGGAACATATATGACAACCCGCGGTTAACTCATGGCATAATGCAATTAATGAAATGCAGTTCACTTTACTAATACATAGCAAATGGTCACATCACCTCCGCCCTATTCATTGTTACAAGTTTCATAATTTTAAAATGGCTCCAAAAGACTTAGATTGGTCGTTAGAAGCCCAAAAACGTGTAGCAGAGAAAAAAACTCATGCGTCATTTCCGCAATTAAATTATCCTTCTCTAAGAGATGGTGGAATAAAAGATGCAGTACAATGGCTTCATGGCAAAGTTTTAGACGACGGCGCCGAAGGCTTATGGCGGGTTCACGACAAATTGTACGACTTTACAGGGTTTATTAATAAGCACCCAGGAGGTGAAGAATGGCTTGAACTGACAAAGGTAAGTACCTGCAGAATGTTTGAAGTATATATCGCAATTTCCTTTATGTTTCTCTCTAAATTCATCCATATTTTCTTGTACATATTACTTGATTTGTCACCTGGGGTCATCATCGAAATATTCTTATTCTAAATGATGATCAGCTGGTTTCTCCCGACCTACTATAGTGTCATAGGGCAGCAAAAGCTGGTATGATAAATATAATTATAAAAATGCGTAGTGTTTGTGCAATAAGAGCTCATTATTATTTTGTGATGATTAAATAATTTGAGTTTGAATTTGAAATTGGGACAATACAAAACAGTTATGACTTGAAAGTTTGTGTTATTTGTTAATGTTATTTAAATTAATTCTCAGGGCACCGATATCACGGAAGCATTTGAAGCTCACCACATTTATCCAACTGCGGAAAAGCTTTTAAATAAATACTACATCCGAGAAGCGAAAACGCCTCGGAACTCTCCATTCACATTTAAGGACGACGATTTTTACAGAACACTGAAAAGAGCTGTGCGCGAGGATCTAAAAACAATACCAAAAGATGTATCACAAGCCGCTGACAGAATAACGGATGGAATTTTTATCATCCTCTTATTAACTTCTTCCTTAGCTTGCGGTCTTAAAAACGATATGGCTAGAACTTTGTTTTACATAATTTCTTCTCTCGCTTTATGCTTTCTTACAGTTGCATGTCACAACTATATTCATCGAAAAAACAATTGGAGGATGTATCTATTTAACTTAAGCACATGGTCATACAGGTAATTAAAGGTTTTTCTAAATAGTTACTAGCAGTTTACACGGAAGATTTGTTCCTCGATATATGTATGTGATAAATCTCCAGATCCTTTACTTTAGACGAATCGTCAAAACTTGCCAAAGAAGCGTCTGCAGAGCAAAAAATTAACGAATACATTAATTTCCTACACTATCTAACGATGTGCTTACATTCCGTCAATATTTACTTCTGTTTGATACTCGTAAGTTCATCTTGAAGATTTCAATAATAAATTGTTTCAGAGATTTCCGAGTATCACACGCATTGTCGCACCATCTCTACACAAACACTCTTATGGATTTGGAAATAAGCGGGATAGAGCCACTCCTTCTCTACCAACCACGCAAGGATAAGCCATTATTTGCCAGAATGGGATTTGTCACGCAGTACCTGCTATTCCCCTTTCTGTTTCCGCTCAGCTTTTGTAAAAGGTAAAGATATATTACAAATTCCATATTTTGGCGTAATCCTTTAGAAAAATATAACATTTACCTTTGGCTTTTTTTCTCAAGCGTATGTTAATATCTACAAAAACTACAAATTGTTGAACTCATCTAGTAAAAGCTTAAAATAAATTACCACAAAAGTAGGGAACTTAAAAAGTTCAAATATAGAAGGATCCTTGGCACAACGCCATCATAATTCCTTCCTTTGGGGTATAGGATGCATTTAATGTGTTTTTGGGAAGCGTAAATGCACTGCCTGTTTTGATTCCTGTATGTTGTATAAAATCTATTATTAAATGTTATCTGAAAACTGCGAATTAGATATTAGTCGCTTTTATGCGATTAGGTTGGCCATAGCTTATATACGCAGCAACTTATTTCTGTGTTTCTTTTATGCACAATCACTCATGATGGATTAATATTTTAGAGCATTCCACATCCATTTAAACCAATATGTACTATATCGGATAATTATATGAAAAACATATATATATTAAGTACACAAATAGATTACAGATTTTGGCTACAGTTTACACTTTTATTGCTCATTAGGCGTTAAAAAAAGCTGGAGCAACTTTATAGACTGGAGGAAACCGTATGCAATGATATTGGAACGATAAAGGATAGATAATAATCACACAATAAACACATCTATACTATGTATTACTAATATTAAACCTGATAAAAGAACTCACAATTTCAGATTTATCGCGATATTTATTCGAAAGAACTTCTTCAAAATGCACTATTCTTGGCATGACCTTATCGGCTTTCTGCTGCCCTTATGGATGTGGTTTATAAGTAAGGCCACCCTGGGCTATGTTGTCTATACCTGGTTGTGGATTGTCTGCACCGCCAGCCTTTTCTTCTTCCTAATCGCCGTCAATGCTGCTCATCATCATCCAGATGCTGTTAAAGATGGAGACGAACCAGTGTAAGTTACCATTTAATCTCAATTGTTTCTTCGATATAAACATACTTGTAATTTAACGATATTGTGTCGCTATACTTGTAACTTGTTTCAAAATTTATTCTGTGATTGCAATGAAGGTTGAAGGTTGCAGCATGCAGTGTATATCAACACTGAGCTGCAAGTGTCAGAATCTGTAAAGGTTTCATTTATTTATTTAATACGCAAATCTCAATTTTTAATAAATATTCCGCGATGCGAATGTATTTTGCTTCTGTTGGGCGCAACAAATCTGACGAAACAAACTTTGCTGCGACTCTCAAAGCAATCGTACGTTAGTTAATCAGTGATTGATTGTATGAACATACGCTGCCCAATCAGTAATCAAGCACTGGCCATTACATCAGAAAATTGCTGAATGTTTTGCAAACTTTAGAATTGGATTCGTACATCTGTTTTCATTAAACTCGGAATTGTAATGAACATCCGTGGCACTTTGTTGTATATTTCATTTTGTTGTATATTTTCTGTTTAAGGGATAGTAACTTTACCTTTGGCATTTAGTACGCCAGAATGAAAATAAATGACATTACCACATCTTTTAATCAGTGGCTTACTTTTGACACTATCTCACCTCAAACTATATGAGGTCTAACCTAACC